>CM075211.1:14852125-15148524 GCA_037577465.1 Liposcelis bostrychophila | reverse complement strand
TTGTCTCTAATATCTAATATTGTAAATTGTATGAATGTCCAATGCCGTACATTGTACATTTGTACAACCTTAATTTAAGTTTAAGCTAAGCTTAGTAACTAGTATAAATAAGTTAAGTATTTTAAGTAGTTTTAAGTCTAGATTTAAATTAAGTTAGTTTTTAGGGTAGTTTTAAATTAGTTTTAAGTCAGCCATCTAGAGGGATAAAATCCTCCTTACGTCATACGGCACCCATCTCGTGCGGATGGATATGAAAAGGACGTCATTTTTATGTCGACCCGTACGAGGTGGGTGACTTTGTGCCGTTGGGAGGATGGCATCTTTTTCGGTGGCTGGGGACAGGGTTGTCCCACCAACCCGTGTGGGGTTTTTGGCTAGTCCCCCATCGGGCGCCTCCCCAGGTGGCGGATAGGGGAACGCTCTCGAAAATCAGAGAGTATGAGGATTAATTCCTCAGGCGGACCAAAACTAGCCACATCAGAACAGCATGTGAATCTGGAAGAGCTTTCAGTTTTCTTAATTTTTCAGAGAAAAGCATGGGTTAGGGCCACATCATAAAAATCATTCAAAATCAGGAATCTTCAGCTACAGGTTAAACGTTTTAAAATTGCTATTGTATGCTTGACCTGTCCTTATCGATCACGGTCTTTTCTATAATAAACGATGTGTATTTCAAACACATTATAAAATCATAATACTGATCATTTTAAATGTTTTCAGGTTAAGCATGATTCAGTCGTTAAGTCCAAATTTATGTGTATTGGCAATTGTTCAACTTTGGACAAACACAATCGAAAAGGCGTTGTAAATACAAAGAAGTTAAATTAGTAAATAAAAAATAATTTAAGCTAATAAAGTATAATATGAAAATTTAAGTAAATGTGATTTAAAAGAAAATTTCCTTACCTCGTCCCTGTCGTCAACTTGAGATTTCTTGCTCTCTAAAAAATTTCTTAATCCAGGAAGATTGTCATCTGAGATATAACTGACGAGAGTGCGAAAACAAAGCGATACCATGGAGTCGCTTCGATTGAGTGTCTGGAAAACAAACGAAGACCATTAATATTGTTACATTTTTTGACGGATAATGACCACTGGGCTTGTATTAGTGCTTTACGGGCTGTACAAGTATTGCGTAAGCATGATTTTGGTGATTTTTGACCCCCTCCCCCCCCTAATAAGCAAAAATAGGCTTCCTCTTATGGAGGTTTAACATTGGCGTAAGCATCTGAAGGACCCCCTCCCCCCCCTAAGGTGCTTACGTAATACTTGTACAGCCCCTTATGATGAAAAATGTGAGAGGGCGAAAAATTCTACTGATTCCCTAATAAACAAGGTAATGATAAAGAAAAACTTCATGGAATGACCTCTTATTTTATTGGCACCCCTGACCACGATTGCCAACTTGTCCAAATACAGGAGTATGCCCAAATTATTTTGCCCTGTTTAAACACTTTGGCTCATCATAATGAGATAAAGGGTCTTGTACTGTAGAAAAACGTGTTAGTCATTAACATTCTTGAACTGAAGGGCTGTATAGTCAGGAGGAAAAAAAGGGAGTTTAATTTTTTTGAGAGGTATATTTGAACCCCTGATTTTTATTTCCAAATTTGTTTTTCTTGTCAAAAAAGCAGTCATTTGAAGCGTTTCTTTTTTTTTTAGAGAAAATGATCAACTCCCCTCTCCACCTAGCTTTGTTCTTTGGTTGGCTGCTGGCCTGTCGAATTTTGCAGCTATGACGTTATAAGCATTATTCATTGAAGAAATCATCAAATACAGTTAAGATGATCTCATCTTTAAGTTCATTAGTGATGCGTCATTAACGAGCAGCCTAGGTTTTCTTTCTTTTTTTTTTTGTTTAATTGGGCACTGTCATAGATTGGTTTGGTTATTGAGGTTTGGTATCAATATTGTGTTGGGTGACCGCATTAGCACAATATAATGAGCCCACTGGCCGAGACTAACATCACTCACTGGAACATTTGTAACAGCAAAGTTATTAAGACGTTCTATTCGTACTGTGCTGCTACAAATATATCCTTTCAGGTATAAGGATTCACTGAAATATAACGTCAGCACGGAAGGGCGGATCTACAAAATTTTGACACCAAAGGTAAATATTGGGTGCCATTTAATCGATCGGTATTTTAAATGTAATTGATCAGTATTTTTATTTTTTTCCGGTCGGTATTTAAATGCATTTTTGGTCGGTATTTTAATTGAATGATCAGTAAATTTTTTTATTATAATCGGTAAAAAAATTAGTTGTGGTCGGTATTTAATGCATGAAATGGTCGGCTAAAAAATTAAATTGCCAGTAAATAAATTGAATGGTAGGTAATGAACTGATAATAAATGTTTAAAAATTTTTAGCTTACCCTTTTAATCTGTCAGTAATGCCTTTCTTGCTAATTTTGGTCGACCCCTGCGACGTTTCTGGCCAATTGGTATTGCTTTTGCCGCCGGTGGGGGTTGAGTGAATTTTAACCGAATTGCAAGTCCGAGAACATGTTTACATATAAATTTCTTAAAAAAGTGCGGGCAAGAGCAGGTTCCTTGACGCCAGTAGTCGCTGTTTTTAGGCAAATCTACGATCCAGATTTTAAATGCCCAACGATTATTGAATCGAAACCAGATTTAAATGCCCAGATTTTGAATTCGGTCAACGTTTTCAGTCGCTAATCCTTTTGTATAAATATAATAACATCAAAATAATTTTTTCCTGTCACATTTTTGATTCCGTAATGCAACTTTACAGCAAGAAAAAAAATTATTTTTTATTTTTTAACGGGACATGGATTATTTTTTATTAAGAAAATCACGATTATAAGTTCGTGAACTAGATAAGATAAACATAGAAAATCAGTTGAAAAGTTAAATCGAAGTGCCGAAAGATGGAATCGAACCATCGACCTCTCGTTTTCATGACGATTGCTCTACCACTAAGCTACTCCGACAAAATGATCCAAGTCCCGTTAAAAAATAAAAATAAAAATATCTTGCAAAGAAAAAAAATTATTTGATTTTACTGATTTTTTGAATTTTTTTACCGACCATTTACACAAAAAACTGGTGAAATATTTTTTTTACCGATCATTTAATTAGATTACTGATCGCTTTTCTACTGATCTCCAAAATACTGATTATTTAATTATTTACTGATCGTTTAGTTTAAATACTGATTATTTATTTTTTTTACCGACCAAAACAGCTATTTAAATACCGATCGATTAAATACTTCTCGTAAATATTTACAAGAGGTCAATTTTCTGGAGCTGTCCTGCCGCATTACTTAAAATGCTTTAAAGTTCTTAACCAGAAAAAATAGTTTCATTAAAAATAAAAATAAAAATAAAAACTCTAAAATTCAAATTAATGGAGAAAAGTCACATTTTTCTCCATCTCAAAAATTAAAAAAAAAATTCTGAGAATTCATGTCTTGTTTTGAAGGTTGCAAATCGCAAAATTCCTTGCCGAACATTTTGAGTAAGTACCTAATGAACAAACATTTCTAGTCAATACGACGGGCATGGGTCTGTCGGGTGAAATTCCTGCTCCAACATGTTCACCCAACATGACCACTGACCAGTATAGTCGATCTCGCCCGCTTAATTTAAAGCTTCCCCGAGCAAATGTTCGTCCAACATATCACCGAACACGTTTATGTTCACCCAAGATGTTCAGGCGTGAATTATTGCGCCCCAAAATAGTTTTCTTCAGAAAACGTCGCATTTTTTTCTTTGTTAAAACTTTTACGTAAAACCTCAAACATGCTGTTATACCTATTGCGTAATAAAAATATGACACTTAAATAGAGACGCAAAAGATATAACGATTCAGAAGAATCTATGAATCAGGAATACGGGTAAAAAAAACTACTAACCTAATAAAATAAATTAACTCTAAAAACTGGTTAGCACACTATTTACGTTAAAATCACAGAAAAATTTACAAACGCCGGAGATTGTAATCCCATCTCATCCGTCAAAAAACAGTCGTCGAGCCTGAATCATCCAGGAGCATCCCACACATTGTTAGCTCCAAAATCGGGATTACGGTTAAAATTAAACAAAAAAGCCAGACTGACCGTTTGGGACAATCTCCTCAATCCAAAACTGAATTTCCGACCTCCCATATTCCCAGACCCGTCATCGACAGGAGCTGAGAAGGTGAAAGTCGGTACGGGAAGATGTTGAAGCTGAGTATAAAACGCGCTAAATCCGCTTGTGCTGGGCCCGGCAGACCATCCGGAAGAATCGGGCATGTTAAGATGAAGAAACGACATCCCCCTCCGCCTTTGTTTCGGACCTTCCGGCGGGGCGTTTCCGTCCGGTAAAGACATCCCCCTTGGTCGGTTCCCTTCGTCATTTTTGTCGGAGCCGAGCGTTTGCGGGGTTAAAAAAGAGGGAGGCTTGGGTTCGATGAGGGAAATCGACCTTTGGTGAGTTAGCTGAGGTTTTTTTTTGGGAGGTTCGCCGTTCTCAGTTGACGCCGTCTGTTTTGTTCCATCATTTTCTTCCTGATTTTTTGCTTTTTCGCCTTTATGTCATCAATTATAGAAAATCAAATCTTAAAATTTTTTTTTTTTTTTTTTTTAAGGAAATAAAATGTGAATGAACAACGCATTTCTATGAAGATCTAATAAGTCTGGAAAGTCAGTCAGACGAGCTAGGTGCGATGTAAGTGTTGGGAAGAAAAGCGGAATCAAGCGGAAGGGTCAACGAGCTGTATTACAGGTGTGATCCTGAATACACTGGTTTGGATGCTCTGAAAGGATTATAGCCTTATAGAAGCGAATAGTTATTATATTAGTTATTTTGTGACACAACGCCCGTGTTTTTATGCTTAGATGTATTTTGGCACAGGAGCCATCTTGTTTCGGCCATTGATTACCATAAAACGCGAACGCGATGACATTCCCTTGTACATGGAGATGTCGTCTTTTTAACTACGAGGATTTAGTTCAACCGATCTGACACTTGAAGCGCTAGTTTTATTCGAGACGTTTCTGATTGGTCGTTCCGACTTGTAAACGAATCAATATGGCTGACCATATCAAAGTTTTGTGGTTTGGGTAGGCCTATAGTATATTCGGGCAATATTTTCAAAAATTTTCTGGCAATGCTTTTTAACTTGGAAAAAAATATTTGGCTTATGGCTTCATATCTAAAATACGGTCATATTCCGAATTTGTAAATGCACTTCGATGATCAGTGGAGGAGGGGTGAACCGCTTTCATAAAGCTTCAACTGGGACATTTTACGAACGGGAGGTTCCAGACTTATTAGATCGCGTCTTAAATCTCGAGCAAAATTATAAGCAAACTTAACACACAATCAAATCAGCAGGAGCACTACACAGCATTATCTACACTGAGAGAAAAAAATTTACAATACCAAAGCATTTTTAAAAATAAAAAATTATGGCATAAATAACCAACTTTGTCATATTTGATATATATAGCTAAGCTAAATTTTACCATAAGAAATGTCTATGGTGAAATCAACAGGATTGAATTGCTGAAATTCACATTCATTTTTAGTAAATTCAATATAATATAATATAATATAATATAATTTAACTATAACTATCGTCTTTTTAACGGGTTTTTAATCACGTGGTTGTTTTGGCGTTTCGTATGGTTAAAACAACGTTGAGTCACGTGATACGAGGCGCCATGATGGTTTTCTGTACAAACAACGTCATTGCGTCTCACGGGTTTACTTATGATGGCGTCAATACTAATTATTTCGATTATCCGGTTTTAAATAATTTTTTGGTCCTGGAATTGCAACCTTAGCCCTTGGTAAGTGATTTATTCGATTATTAATTTTTTTTAATAGTTTAAAAACTAAATATTTTATTCATTTTCAATCGGAGGAAGATGATATCCCAGAACTAAAAATTATATAACTAGAAGATTTAGTTAGTTGCACGTTTTAACCTAGGACTTCCTAGGACTTGCATAGACGTTTCAACTATAAGTAACAGTTACTTTCAACGCAAAATGGTTCGTACATAACTTTCAGTTGCTGGCAACTGTGCTACGGTTATTTCAGCAAAAGCATTTTCTTAGTGTAAAACGATTGGTAGTTTGACAACCAGAGCAGCGCCCTTAACAACTCATTCTCGCATTATGAAACCTTATTATATTCCTTCCAATTTTGCTCCAGATTTTTTTTTCCTCACAGAATATTTCCGTAAAAACAAAAATATTTTCAAGAACACCCTACCATCAGCTATTTCTTTCACATCACTACTCTTACAACTTTCGGAAGCTGAAATTTTCAGCGACTCACAATCCTCGTCAAACGCAACCGAAGTCTGATACACGGGAGGTCCTCTGTATTTCGATACTTGGATCTCGTTTTTTTCTTTTTTCGTATCGGGACCGTCGCCGGAACGTCCCGATTGCACGGATGCCGCCGAATCTTCGTCAAAAGTAGCCATTTGAAGCATAATTTTCGGGTTTTTCTCATTTTCAAAATTAAATATTCTCCCGTTTATTTTACCCGATTTGTTTTCCATTTCATTTCATCACTTTCGCAGTAAAATGTGATTTTTGAATTAAAGAAAAAAATTTCTTTTTTTTTTTTTTATTTTAAAATAATTACCTGATTGTTGGCTTTGGTTTTTAATATCGATATCTTTTTCTTACAAAGTGCCGCCATTACAGAAAAAAAAAAAAGAATTTCTCACAACGGCATTAAAAGAAATGTGACAGAAAACAATAAGTGATATCGCGGGAGTCAACTGCCAAGGTCGATAATAATAATAATGATTTTTTTTTTTTTTTTAAACTTTCATCATGCAGATAAGATTGATATCATTTTAAAATATTAGGTAATATAATACGCTTTAAAACAGGGAAATTATAAATAATTTAGAAATGAAGAGAATCAATAAAAGATGTTTTTGCCAGATTTTAATCGAATTAATTAGATAATTTGATTAATCCTTTTTAGAATGATAATTGAACTTTTATCTAATAAGTATTTATTATTGGATTAAAATGAGAGTAATTGATTTAAAAAAATTCGTAAACAATGGATCAATCTTATCAAATCAGTGCAAGTAAGATATTCAAAAAAGGATTTTAATTAGAATTTGCGCATGTGAATATTAGGACTCAAAAGATCAGGTCCAAGTACATTCTGAACACGGAGGAAGGAAGGGGTATAGAGAAGAATCGGGCCAATTTTCATTATCACAAGTGTTTTAATAATCAACACTTAATGACTAAAATTCTTTAAGGAATTTTGTTTTAGAAATTATTTTCTAATGGAAAATTGAAAGATTGTTTTTTTAAAAGCGAAACTTCCTTTGGACGGGACGTGGATTTTGGGAAGTGAAACCGAAAGATTTTCGTGACAGAGGTTCATGCAACTTTATACATGCATCGAAAAATGTTTATTTTTTTTTTTAAAAACGGAAGAAGATCCACGAAGTTTTTGATTCAAACATCATAAAAAATGTAGTTTAATGCAGATTTAGAGGATAAGGAAATATATGGCTGTATTGGATTTTAAAAAATCGAAAATCATTATGAATGTAAGTTTATAAACCCTCAGTTGAATCACTGCTTACATATCAAGTTTTTGACGGAAGAAAATCCCCTGGAACTCGGTTTTCTTGGGTATGGAGCATTTTTTCAGGCGATTTTTTCCTGATCGATCACATGCAACGTGATCTTTAAAAATTGACTGCGTGGATTTCTTAAAATTTTAGATCTCATGCCCGTTTACCGAGTAAAAAAAAAAAAGGCGCACTTCAAAATCTTTTATATTTTATTCCTTTTCTTTCAGTTTCTTTTCCCATGCTAAAATTAATGCTAATCCATATTAGGCGATTTAAGCCATAAAAATATTTTTTAAAAGATTTTTTGAAACGTTCATCTATTTAAACGACACCTCAAAAACAAAAAAAAACATATAACTGGGCAACGGTAAACTTTAGCTGGTACCGTACCAGGGGGCTACATTACCAGGGGGCCCCATGGAGTAAAAAGTACTTAGGGGGCTACTTTAGACACTTTTATTTTTTAAAAATACTTGAAAACGGCTAAGAATCGTTTCAAAAATTAGACTTACTCTAAATCATTGATCATTTTCGAGCGTTATGATTAAGTTTAGTTGCCTAAAACTGTTTTATTATGAAAATAGTAAGTTTTTAACGAGAAAAGAAAAAATTAAGAAATCACGCAACCTAAAATGCTGCTGCATGCACCGAAAATTAAATTGCTTTTCGCACTTCCCCTTTGTAGTCCCTTAAACGATCCCTAATTTCACTCAAAATTAAACTATTAGAAGCAAAAAAAAAAAAAAAAAAAAAAAAAAAAAAAAAAAACAATCACGATCAATGGGGCTACAGATATTTCAATGACGATCTCGCATGGGTGCTAAATTTACAACGAATAGACAACGTTTCCAAGGTTTTCATTACGTTTTTACTACATTCACTAATTTTTTTTAATAATTAGCGATAGTCATTAGTAGAAAAACGTACACGGAAAAAAATATTATGTAAAAGTAACATAAAAGATATGTAGCCCTTTTTATTTAGCATGATTAGTGTTAAGTCTTCAACTTTTTCAAACGTTTCGAATTTCTAACGCCACGTTTTTATGTTAAATAAAAAGGGCTACATCTTTTTTTATGTTACTTTTACATAAAATTTTTTACCGTGATACCAATTATTTTATTATTTTCCGTTTAATGGAACCAATAATTTGTCATATCCGCTTTAATTATTAAGGATATTCAGGTATAAACATGATTGCACAAAGTAGCCCCACTTTTGTTAGAACGACAGCTTGTGGGAAATCGAGTTTTTATTCGTGTTAGAACAAGTATAAATATTATAACAGGGTATGAAATTAAAGCTGAAGAATGCTTCTTAATGCTGGTACAAACAGTTAATGAGTTTTCTTATACATTTTACATCTCTTTTTGGAAAAAACGTCAAAAAGTGAACAAAGTAGCCCCCTAGTGCGGTATGTTTATTGTGATTTTAATTCAGAAAATTTTAATCCATCAGCATACTGACTACCTACAAAGATTTTTTCTACATTTTTTAGTCCTAATGAAAAGACGTCGGTACACTGATAAAACGCTATTAGTAATTATTACAAATATTAATGGTATATATATAAATACTAATAGGTGAGGGCAAATTTTATATATATTATTAGTAATTTTTACCATAATGATACCATAATATAGTAAAAAGTACTAATAATACATGTATGTATAAAATTTACCCTCATCTAGTAATTATACATCTACCATTAATATTAGTAATAATTACTAATAGTGTTTTATCCTTGTACTTGTCATATACAGTGGTGAACGGCATTGAAAAAATCCGAACCATATCATAGACTGGAACCTAGACGGAGTCCTCGATCATTCGGTTCTAAACCGGAAACTCTACCGCTGCGCGACTGGCGCCCCTAGGGACATAAATAAATACCGAATGATGCAAACCCATCATTTTAGCACTAATACTCTTAACTTCCGGTTTCTCCAGTGAAATATAAATGAACGAATGCTAAATTATTAGTTCCGAAAAATGAACACCCTATATGACCCAATTTTTTTTCCCATACCTTTGCAGCTGCATTTGACGAATTTTTCATCAAATGATAATAAATATACAAACTCCCATAATTTTTCGGAGGAGCTTGACTTATCATCAGAGGTACAGTCTCTTCGATTTTGGTTAGCTGACTTTTATTTGAAGAGCTCGACGAATCCGAAGAATTCAATGAACTCATTTCTTCTTTTTCCCCACTTGAAACTGTAACTCCGTGGAAAAAGCCCGTTATCAATTCTTATTGAGATTAAAAACGTCGGCGGTTACAATCACGTATACAGCCTGATAAATCATTACACAATTTTTTTTTTTAACATTCCGTTATAAAAGCCATAAGTAAGTATTACAGGATTTAATTCAGTTTTTTTTTTCCTTATTCCCTTCCTTTTCTCGTAAATTCGAACAGACAAATTAGAGAAAACAAAATTAACCAATCGGGGGAAGAAATAATTCATTAATTTAAAGCTATAAAAAAAAAAAATTTCATTTGCTAATTAAAAAATAGAAAACCGGGAAAAAATCCAAAAGCAAAAAAAAAAAAAAAAATACAACAAGGATTTCTTTCAAAGTTTATTATGTTAACTTAATAACATTGTAGCCACATTTTTTTTCTCTAAATTATTTATGTCCCTCGTAGCTTTTTTTTTTGAACTGTAGGTTAATCAAATTTTGCACTTAAGATTTAAAAAAAAACGCAAAATTTGATTTAAATTTAAGTGGGTTATTGGATGAATCATTTGTTGATAAATCGTAAAAGAGAGTAAGGTTTTTATCTTTTTAAGTAACTCAGACCAGTGAAAGATATTGTTCAGTATAGTTATTTAGTACAAGTTACTTGTGAAGAGGAATAAAAATCTTGTACTAAAAATCGACCGTCAGTGGATTGTAATTTTTCGTCAACTCAGAAAAATCGATTTTTTCCCAAAAAAAAAAGGCGAGGTTTGAATATTAAGTTTTGTGTATAAGATAAACAGTACCGATATTTTATGTTACTACACTCAGAAAAAAAATGGCTAATGCGAAAGCAGAAATGCCCTGTGACAAAAAAGTTTCTTAAAAAAACAATAAAAAAATTTTGTCAAGAAATAACCTGTCCGTTTTCCATTGTACCACGCGGTAAAAAAATTATCTGTTAATATGTTAAAAACGATCCACCAATTTTGTATGTTAACGATATTCTGTTAAATTTGACAGAAAATAAATGTTAAAAACCACAGAATTATGTTAAATTTGACATATCAATTATGTGGACCGTTTTAAACAGGAAAAAAATGTCAATTTTACAGATAAATTTTTAAAGTGCAAGCGTCCGCGTTTTCAGTGGCGGTAGCTGCCATAGTAGTGCATGAGAAAAACGTTGCATGTAAAGACAAGAATGCGCCGGAAGTCAAATGACGTATCTCCATCGTAAATATGACTGCAGATAGTTGGTTTCGAGTATTTTTCAAGAACGAGTGAGTGCACGTTTACGCCAACGCGAAAGAGTAAACTTGCACCCACATGATGTTTAAGAACAATAGAGTAGACTATCTCCAATCATATTTACGGTGGAGATACGTAAACTGTCCTCCGGCGCAAGGATTTGTGCTTTTCTCAAACTTAGTGTCAGGAATGTTAACAAGAATTTTTAATCTTAAGGGAACATGTACGGGACAATTTATGGGAAATATTTTTTCAGGGGGAAAACAAAAATTTATATTTTATGTAGAAGCATAGCAGGAAAAAATTTTCGGGAATGGGGGGGAGGGGGAGGTCAGCCGGAGAGGCACAGTTTACGTCAAAGCGCTGCTCTCCTGTTGTTTGCTACACCCTGTTTAGTGTCAAAGAATGTTCAAGATGTACAAAAAAAAAAAAAATAATAATAATAATAATTCAAGAAAGCGAAGATTACCAATAATAATTACTTAAAAAATAAGAGAAAATGAAGTAAGGAAAAGGAGCAAATTGGAACTTCCTGGGTCACCGACCACACATACGTCATCAGTCGAATGGAGAAGTATTTTTGTTTTCAAAAACCCAAAAAGAGAGACAAAATTTTGTAAATAAGGAAACTCTCCATTTCGCTGATGACGTATATGTGGTGTTTCGTGACCTTGAAAGTACCGATTTAAAAGTACCTAAGAAGAAAAATAGAATGAAGGAATAATTAGGGCCTGAATTTTAAAAAAAATAAATAAATAACAAGTACTTTGCTGAAAAAATAAGAGAAATGAAAAGAAGGCAAAATTTTTTTAAATAATGAAAAAAAAGTGAAGTTTGGCAGAAAGTGGAACAGGAAAGACGAAAAGTAAAATGGCGGAAAGGATGGTAACACTCAGTCCGCCCCTGAGGAGAGACAGGGAGGAATAAAACACGTTTTTGAAAGCGTGAAACCTTCTTTGGTAGGCCCCAGTGTAGTCTTCTTTTTAGTTGCAGCAACAGGGATAAAAAGGAGGAAAAGTATTTTTTATTTAAAAAAAAAAAAAGAAAAGAAAGAAAGCGGAATGGAGTATTATTAAAAGCCTTTTGTGCTTATCCCATATTTGAATTGATTGAGAAACTAACAAGTGAATAATCACATGACTGCAGGAAGTTTCTGAAAATCAGCTTTTAGGTCACTGTTCAGCCCTTTTACAAATATCATGGTTTGTAAGGGGGGGGGGGGGGGGGGGAGGTAGGGGGTCTGAGTGGAACCGACCGTTTTTATCAGCCATCTTTGAATTGCATCTTCCTGAGCAAGTGAAAAACATGGCTTCTTACTTCGCATTAGCAATTTTCAAGTCCGAAATATTGGAATTGGATTAAAAGACTAAACCTTCCAAGGGAGGCAATCGACCTCGCCAGAGGGGCTAAGTGTCCCCTGTCTGCCCCCATTGTAGCTATAAATCAAAAGTCTTCCCCTAAACACACTTATTCGCTAAAATATAAGGGTCCCTAGTGGAGACAAAACGTTGTATCTTCACTAATGCGCCTTCCTATTCCCTTTAAACTGGAAATTTTCCGCTCACTTAATATATTATTTGAGTCGAATCATCCAAAATAATATGTTTCCTCCTCCAAATCTACCAGCAATTTTTCAAAATGTTCAAAAAACAAACAACGTTTTCAATTTGATCGATTCTTTTTTTAAAAAATGATGAATCTCATTCAAAATTCAACAAATAAAAACTAGGACATGTAATTTTTCTTCGGCCTAGATCTACTAAAAGGTCATTACATCACAAGTCTTGAGTTATTTAAAAAAAAAAAAAAAAATTAATTCCACAATTTTATGGCTCAAATAAAGGAATAATAAAAAAAAAAAATTATTATAAAAGCTCTTAAAAAAATAAATCCGAAACGCACCGCTTGAACAACGATATTTCAACGAAAAAAAAAATTAACTCAGTTTTAAAAAATTAAAAAAAAAATTAAACTCATGATATTTTTAAAGGTAAAGTTTTCCCCGGAGTTTTTATTTCCAAATTTTCACTGTCCCCAATTTGATTCAAACGATCCACTTCCCTTTTGAGCACGTCGCATCTATCGAAATACACGATTTTCTCTATATTTCCGCACATTTTGATACCAAATTAATCATCCGTACAGAAATTTGATTGGAAAAAATCATCAATAACAAGACTATAACTATCCGTTTCAATAACAGACTAACCAACAATATCTCAATGGGAAGATGATAAAAGACGAAGCCGATATTGTGATCTCACAAAGTTTCAAAGTCTCGTTCGAGATAAAAAAAATATATTTAAGAAAAATAAAATCGAATGTTCGCGCTTAAAGATAAATAAAAATTAGTTTAATTCGTTTTTTATTTGTCATGTTTATATATTCACGGTAATGAAATGTCATAACCTTCATGAATCTTTCACATGTCGATATGCGGTTTCTCTTTATTTTTATTTTTATTTCCCCCCTCCCCCATTTTATTTCGCCATTGTGCCTACGTCAGTAGAATCGAATCATTATTGTTTACATTATTAAAAAGGGGATTCACGGGATTTTGATAAATGACACATATTTTTTTTCTAATTAAATTAACAGACATTAAGGAAAACAATTGGATCTATTTTTGAAAATAAAAATGAGAAATTTTCGCCAAGTTAGCTTGTTTTTTTTCTCAATTCAATGGAAATCATAAACCGATATTTTTTAGCTTTTGAGGTGACGCATCGGTGATGATTTCAAAGTATCTCCTCTGCTGAAAATAACAGATGGAAGATATAAATAAAAAATAAAAAAAAATTGACAACTTAAATGTTATGAAGGAGATGACAGAAAACGATAGGATGCTGAAAAATGAACTGAAAATAATATCCATCTCCGCTCTCTGTAAAGCAAATTAGAAAAAAAAATGGATAATTTTTATTTTTGTTTATTTTGGGCGATTTGGATTCTTTGAAGTCTTTAAATTTTTTTGTCGGACGTTTAAAGCGTACTTAATATTTTTTTATTTTTATTTTTGGTAAAGTATGGAATTCTATAATTTTTTTAAACTATTTGGATCGGAGGGCGTTGAATTGAAGTGTTTACAGTTCGAATAATTTCTGTTCGACGCAGAACTATTTTAATTGAGAAAGGATCAGGACTATTCGACATTCACCGCTTGAAATTGTTAAGAGGAAGTTTCACTGAATACCGGAAGAAATTCGGTTTAATACGCTGAAAATATCCAAATATTAGGTGTCTAACGCACTCCTTTAGTGTATCCTAGAATTTTCGGTGCAAGTTTCAACTTGTCTGCAATATATGACATATATAGCAAGTTATATAGCCGTTAGGACAAGTTTTAACTTGTCTGCAACTTTGTATTGCAGGTTATAGCAATATAGGACAAGTTGAAACTTGTCTGCGATATATGTCATAATGCAAGTTATAGCCGTCAGGACAAGTTTGAACTTGTCTGCAGCTTTGTATTGCAAGTTATAGCAATATAAAATAAGTCCACTCCACAATATAAAATCAAGTCCACTCTTCGGGTACCTCTGACGTATTTTTTTACGGAATATTTTCCCGGTTCCCTCATTGATCAAATATATTTAAAAAACCCCAACAGACAGAATTACACCCAAATGCCCAAAAAGGCTAATTTAGGTTACGTTGGAAATTTATAAAATATAAAATAAGTTTCCACTTGTCTGCAATATATGACATATATAGCAAGTTATAGCCGATAGGACAAGTTTTAACTTCTCTGCAACTTTGTATTGCAAGTTATAGCAATATAAAACAAGTTTCCACTTGTCTGCAAAGTTGAAACTTGCACCGAAAATTCCAGGATACACTAAAGGAGTGCGTGACTTTAAAAAAACGTGCAGTCCCAAATCCTTGATTTCGTTTTCAGGATTCGTATTTACTTGCACTCAGGAAAAGAAATGTTTTTGAACAAGTTCTGTCTTGCAACAAAACCGGGATGTTTCATTGCAATACAAAAATGCTTCATGACAACGAACAAGTTGTTTCTTGACAAGATATTTTTATTGATTTCGCATGATTTTTAAGAAAATGTCTTGTCCCTGGGCATTTTTGCTTTCGCGTTAGCAATTTTTTTTTTTTTTTTCTGAATGCAAAGCAGAAACGGCAACGAAAAACAGAAAATTTTAGAAACTCAAAACGAAAGAATGCGACGGAAACAGAATCAGTTAAAAATCATTTCTGAGGGAGAATGAATACCGGAACCAAAGCCCAATACCGAAAACTTTGGGCCAAAAACGTATTTTGCCTTTTTCAAGGTTAAAATAAACCTAGAAACTTACAATCAACAGTTTATAGTTTACAGTTTTCAGACGTTTACCGTTAATATAAATTAACAGAATTATAATGCCAAAGTCAACCCATATTTTTTTTTATATTTTTTGGACAGCAGAAAAGCGTGCCTAATTCAGCATAAAATTTGGGAAAATTCCATAAGAATGAAGCAATTTTTTTTTTTTTGGTGTGGTAAAACAGTTTTCTAAAAATCGTTGCAGGATATTCAAAAATGGTAGGTGTGTGATTCACATGTCAAAATTATTTGCATTCTGAGTAACAGTTTAAACAGTTGATGATGTGGAGGAAAAGTACCGATCAAAATCAATAAATTAAAAAAATATGGATAGTGGAAGAAAGAATTTCTCCCCAATCCAGATTCTTTTCATTTCAATGAAAATATTCAGCCAGATCTTAAGAGTTTGACCGACAATAAATAACTAAATCTTTGATAAATAAAGTTGCTTAATTGACAAGCTTACCAGCTGGGATTTTCGTGACTTAAACTTCGAAACTGCAGGGCCATTTTGAAACCGCGTCTTTCTCATATGGGACTTTTGCGAATTTTGGGATTTTCGTGACTTTCCAAAATTTCGTATAGGGTGACTAACCCTAGAATTTTCTGCAACTCTAATCGGAAGTTCATCACTGGTATCAAGGTCCATTACAGGACTAGTCACCCCAATTATTTTTAAGTGTTTATTTTCTTCAGGGATTTCTTATCTTCATTTATTCGGAATCATTCTCATCCACAAATCTCGGGAATTATGAAACCCTAAGTTAAATTAAAAACACGGAATTAATAAGTAACCATTGGGGTCGTTCTAGTATTACATAAGATAAAAATCGACCTTTTCTCGCCCCCCCCTCCCCTTGAAAGATTTAAATTCATAAGTTCCATAAGCTAAACATGACAAAAAAATCTACATAAGATAAATATTGAAAAATTTAGATGACTACGTTACAAGTAAATAGTACATTTATGATATTAGGTTTTGGGGGCAGTGAGTTGCAGGTCGACGCTGAAGTTTACAAGTCGAGACTTGCATTTGACGTCAAACCGGATTTGTAAGGTACTTTTCATCGCAAAATCAAATTTTTTTTTTAAAGCCGGCAAGGAAATTTTATTTTTTGACTATGAGTAATGAAAAACTTATTTTAATATTGATCTGCAGTTTATACGATGTATTTAAATTATTTTTAATACGGGATTGACCTCCCATAAGCTAAACATGGCGAACAAAATCCAGACTTACAGAACTAACTCAACTTTTCAGCGCGATTCTGCTGAGTCTTATGCGTTTGGCCTAAAATCTAAATAGGATTTTTTAAAATTTTATCCATACATATAAACTATGTGGTTTAGGTTTCAAAGCTCTTAACTCTTCTTGCAAAAAATTTTGAAAAAAAAAAAAAAGTTTATTTACTGTAAACTTCTGCGTTTCAACTGGAAAGTCGTGAAGTTTTTTTACTGCACATTAAAAAGTATGATCCCTATTTTTTTAATTTCTGATCAAAAAATAAAAATAAAAAATTTGTCTGTTTCTATTTTCGAAAATGTGACCCATTAAACTCGAACAAGACTTGTTGGAATAAAAAACAGACACTTTCTTTATTTAAAAAAAAAAAAAAAAATTGCACTGATAAGATTCTATTACAGTAGCATTTTTTTCGAATTCTCCAAACATACAAGTTCATATCCAAATCTCAGGCAATCAGGTAATTTAAAAAAAAATTAATCACATTTTACTGCTATTCTCATGATTTCGAAAAACCAAAACAATTTTTTTTGTGACACATATCGACGCACTTCACGCCTTGAATCTCCAGCATTATTTTTTAATACAATTTTTTTTTTCTGCAATTATTTTCTCTTTCAACCCGCATCGGTAATCCTATAAAACAAGACATACGTTCCGAAACGACACGTTCGCGATCTCGCACGCATTGCTGTCACGAGGAAGGAACGGTTTTATTATTCGCGAGTAAATGAAACGTTTTGAAAAACAATGTTGGCACGGATGCGACCCACGTCTAGCCCTTGACTGAAACGAAAGCTTCAATCTGTATTCAAGGGTCTTGGCATCAATATAAAAATATAAAAAAATAAAATATTCATAAGCGACAAGCGAAATAAAAAAAAAAAAGTAAAATTTTTCGAACTTTAACCTCAGCGCCATTCACTTTTCAAAAAAAGAAAAAAAAAATTACCTAAATTATTTCAAATGGGAAATATTGTATTGTCCGCTCGCGACTTTTATTATAATTACTGTACTATTCTTTTTTAAAAAAATTAACTCATATTTATCTTTTAGTTTCGCTACGGCTGTTGACCAGATTATTTATCACATTTTCACGGTCACACATTGTAACATTTGACGACTCAAACAACGAAAGAGGGAGAAAAAAAAATCAAAAAAAGAGAACTGCGATCGCTTACTTTTTTGGGGAAAAAGTAATTAAATCAATCATGACTTAAGGGATTGTGTAAAAAAAAAAAAAAAAAAAAAAAAAAAAAAAAAAAAAAGAAGTTATTAACGATACGTGAATTGATTTTTGGCATTCGATCAAAAAGGGCAAATTTTTAGATTTTTCAAAACAAAAACAATCCATAAGTTTTAATAGACAGTGCAGGATTTTCTTTTTTCAATCGAACCGTACTGCTTGTTGGGAGCAAAGCCAGAAAATTGAAAAGAAAAATATCGAAAGTTTAGGCTTTTAAAGTGACACAAACGCACTTTAAAAAAGTCAGAAGTGTCAACGTTAAAAAAAAAAAAAAAAAAAAAGAAAAAAAAAATTACCTAAATTATTTCAAATGGGAAATATTGTATTGTCCGCTCGCGACTTTTATTATAATTACTGTACTATTCTTTTTTAAAAAAATTAACTCATATTTATCTTTTAGTTTCGCTACGGCTGTTGACCAGATTATTTATCACATTTTCACGGTCACACATTGTAACATTTGACGACTCAAACAACGAAAGAGGGAGAAAAAAAAATCAAAAAAAGAGAACTGCGATCGCTTACTTTTTTGGGGAAAAAGTAATTAAATCAATCATGACTTAAGGGATTGTGTAAAAAAAAAAAGAAGTTATTAACGATACGTGAATTGATTTTTGGCATTCGATCAAAAAGGGCAAATTTTTAGATTTTTCAAAACAAAAACAATCCATAAGTTTTAATAGACAGTGCAGGATTTTCTTTTTTCAATCGAACCGTACTGCTTGTTGGGAGCAAAGCCAGAAAATTGAAAAGAAAAATATCGAAAGTTTAGGCTTTTAAAGTGACACAAACGCACTTTAAAAAAGTCAGAAGTGTCAACGTTAAAAAAAAAAAAAAAAAGAAAAAAAAAATCGCGACCACAAAACTAAGTGAAACGTGAACAGGTAAGTTTTGAATATTTTGATAATTGCAAAGCGATAAAAAAAAGTAAGAGCTTTTGCTTTCCCTATCTGTTACATCGGGCTTCTTAATGATAAAATATAATCGGAAATCGATAACTTTTTTCTCTTTTTTGAATTTTATTTTTCCTTTAATGAGGAAAATCCAAAAGAAGCATTTAGAGGACTGGAAATGGAAACACCTCTACTGACTTTGACCTGTAAGCGGTACATAGAACCTCTTTATACCGCATGGCCTCCCTGAAGCTTTCGAAAAAAAACGGCGTCTAAGACGGATGGGAAGAGAGGATCAAGAATTTTTAGTCATTAAGAGAAGGCTTCACGGGTACCGGAAGGAATGGCTGTTTTGTCTAATACTCGATTTACGGGGAAAAAATTCCAAATCTTAGGTATCTAACGATCTCCTATGGTTTATCTGGAATTTCAGTGCAAGTTTCAACTTGTATGAAATCTGCACCTCAGAGCAGGACTGACCCAAGTTTACCCAAGCAACGCACCGTCGTGGCAAGTTGAAAAGGATCAATATGAAAATGCTTCTTCAAAAGGTAAACATAAACATCCTTTATGAGGAAAAACCTATCGCCTTTTATAAAATTATAAAAGTCAAAATCTCAGAATTTTACAGAAATAACAATATCATTGAGAGAAAAAATTTTCGTGGGACACATGAGCCGAGTGGGAATCGAACCCACGTTTTCCGCTTGCCGGGCGGGTGCTCTACCACTAAGCTACCGTGCACTTTAGTGCAAGTTTGAACTTGTACGAAAACTGTACCGCACTGGACAAATCCTCTCTCAATAAACATTATTTTTCATACTGCTCCTTTTCAACGCGCCACGACGATTTGGAAATAAAGAAAAGTTCAATGTTTTTCCAAAAAAGCGTCCTGGCCAAAACCTAAGCTACAAATCGTAAAATCTTAAAGTCCTGAACCAGGAAAAATTTGACTTCATACAGGAAGCAAGGCATTAACCACTTCTTTTTACAACGACCTATATTTTTTGTTTGGATTTAAAACTTAAAACTTACGATGACTTGCACACACAGGACATGCACCTTTAATTAAAATGATTATTAATTTACTCCCCAATTACAACCTACTATGTTACAAACTATTTCGGTCGATAGTAACGAAACGTTAATTACCTAAAGGTCACTAATTAGTCTACAAACAGCAGGACAGGGAATGACTAGCCAAAATCGTTAATAGAGTTCCTTTAATTTAACACTTATTGGCAGTGTAAAATTGGGCCTGGCGTCTGGAATTTCAGTCGGTCCGAAACTTCCTAAATCTTGAAATAAGGTACAGGAATTTAAATTAGGACTTAAAAAGTTTTGGACAGGTTGTAACTAACTCATATCAAACTAGTTCCAGGAGCAACTAATTAAAAAGGATCATGCCACACTTTTTTTCCTGTTTGGAAACAAATAGACAAATAACATGATTCGAGATTTTTACGGGAAACAAGTTTTTAGTATGCCCTTGAATATAAACTGGAATTAAAACGCAAAACTTTTTCGTTAAATTGTAAACAAAAAAGAAATAAAGCCTCGAAAATTTTTTGTCACGTGACCCCATCCTTAAACGTGATGTGACATCACGTGCCTGAATCGAAGCGATAGGTCGAACTCGAAGCGATACAAGTCTTGTTCGTACAAGTGCCTGGTCTTCACCTGATGAAAATCATCCTTTTGCATTATCGTGAATAATCCTTCAAAACCGGTTTAGGGCGTGGAAGTAGAAGTAGAAGAGAACTCGAAGAGAACATCATTTCAAACATGATTATTATCGTTTTGAACGATGACTATCGCGATGGGTAATTATATCGAAGTTTGAAAGTTAATACAAACGATCGTTATCATCAGGTGAAGATCTAGTACAAATCTTGTTCATTTCTTGGATAATACAGTACTATCCATAAATGGAGCATTTCTACTCTATTTGCATTGTTTATTTTGACAGGGTGTCCAGTGTCCACTGATTAATGAAGGCGAAAATATAGGACTTTTATAGGATTTTCGAAGGTTCATTTTTTTAAAAAAGATATAGGACTCAAAACAGCAGCTCTCTTGAAGACTTCTTCCAGAGCAATAGGATTTCTTACATAATTTCAACGTCATAGTGTCATTTGTGTACCCCAAAATTAGTTAACTCTGGTTTTTTTCAATACATTTAAAGCTTAAATCTTTTTAATCGGCAAAAATCGAGCGAGGAAAATTTTTGCAAAAAAATTGTATGAAAATATGAAAAATTAACCCGTTCCGACTAGTTGTAGTGAAGAGACAGGATTACAGGACTTAATAGGATTATGGGATCAAATATTAAAATATAGGAGAATTATAGTGCTCTGTCTCCATTGGACGATTATTTGGAGAGTACAATTAATTGTACCACCGGAAATGCTGTATATTTTTGGACTTTTTTCTTCTGCTATCACTTTTTTTTTTCGTTTTCATTATTATTTTTCATAGACATATATACTAGACTGGGCATCCTAATGGGAGCAGTGTCCCTAGGATGTCATTTGTTTTTTTTAAATCTAGGGGAAAACAGAACGACAATATGGCTACAGTAGTAAACAAAAAATTCATTGATATACCGTAATGTATAAAGAAATTGCAAACAATTACTTCTTTTACCTCAAAAGTAGGAAAAGACACGTTTTCTCTTAAAATATCATTTATTTATTATAAATCCTGCTAACCGTAAAAAAAAAGAACGAGTTTTTTCTAAGTCTTGCAAAAGCTTCCGGCAATTCTGAAAAAATTCTTGTTATCAAATCTTTAAATGCTTTAAGGTGATAAATTTTGTTTTTTGTTCCCCATATATTATAATAAGCGCATTTGTTGAGTATAAGAAGATAAAATGTGAAATTAATTTATAAATCAATTTTCTATTGTTTACCTACTGTACGCCATTTTACCGTTCTGTTTTCCCCTAGATTTAAAAAAAACAAAAGACATGTTAGGAAAGCTCTTTTGTACAGGATGCCTGGTCTAGTATACAGTATATGTCTATGTTATTTTTAGTGTTTGAAAAAATAATCAAAACAATAAAAAAAAATGGTAGCAGAAGAAAAAAGTCCAAAAATATACAGCATTTCCGGTGGTACAGTTAATTGTACCCTTCGATTAATTGGCGAATGGAGACAGGACATAGGATCTTATAGGAATTATAAGACAGTAGACACCCTGTTTGACCCGAAATCCATTCGGGAAAATTTCAGATTTTTTCATCAATTACTTTTTCATAAAAATTGAGCGTAAGGTAAACTTCTAAAATTCCGGAGAATTTGTCGCAGACCTTAATTTTTAAAAAGAAGGAGCTGATATAAAAATCTGAACTTTTTCGAAGCATATTAAATTACAGAAGGGGGCTTCGCACGCTTTTGACGTTTTGCCTCTAAAAGGTGTTATAAAACGATTTTCGAAGTATAGGGTGTGGAAAAAAAAAGCAGACTACAAATACTTTTATTTACCGCAAAAGACTCGTAGCCAGGGGGGGGGGGGGGGGGCAAAAGAGTGGCTCAGCCCCCCCTTTGGAAAAGCTTGAGCCCTCTGTAAATTTGACTTAGCCCATGTATTTTCCCTATCTTCCATGTTATAAGGGGCCCATTTGGAGCCCCCCTTAGACTACCTTGTGCCCCCCTTTGCTTCTCAGGCTGGCTACGGGCCTGTGCCGCAAGTATTTTTGGTAAGCAACCGGAAGAATGGCCTTTCGCTGTCACTTTATAGTTGTTTTTTTTTACTTATTCTTTTGACATTATGCTGTAGCAGTAAAAGCACAGTTGGCCCGGTAATTTTACTTCGGCAAAAATAAAACAATTAGCAGTTTTTAAATTAAAAAAATTTAGGATCTAGTTGGGAAATTCATTCAACTTCAATATATGCCTCATCTCAACATCGACCAAGTTATTAAAAAAAAAAACTAAGCGAAATTTCATGTCGTCTCTGAAACTTTACAAAAATTTTCCCTTGACATTTAACATTATTAAACTTTTAATTAAAATCAAGAACTTAAAAAAAAATTATAGCATAATACTATCTAATATAATAGATTAATATTTTTTCTCTCTCAAATTAAATGATTAAAACATAGAGCCCTAGCCAAGAAATTTTTTTTTTTTTTCAAGTAACCGTTTTACAATGTTGATATTTAAACCAATTTAAATTCTTTCGGAGGTCGCTTCATTCAAAATAAACCTTCGATTCGAAAACGATAAACATCCTAAGCTAACATGAACGCAAAATTCAATTTTTTTTTTTTTTTTTTTTTTTTTTTTTTATACTCACTTTTTCCTTTTTCCTCCATGTTGAACTTAAATATAATTTAGTTAACCTAGACGATTCGCTCGAGGAACAGCTAAGAGGGCTGTACCTCGACAAATGAGGAGACGATTCTTTGGTCTTAAACGCCAAACTGTGCAATTCAATAAGAGACATGATCCATTTGTCACCCAAATTTTTAAAAGCGAGAAAACATTTTTTTTTTTTTTTTCAAAACATATTTTTTATCGTTTTTGCCGAAACATGCAAGCCGAACCGAACCGAGTTTCAACTACAAGTGAAAAAAAAAAAAAATATATAAAAAAGTGCAGTAGGCAAATTAAACCGAGTACTAATACAACGTGAAGTATAAATTAAATGACGTAAAGAAAAAAAAACGCGAATTTACAACACGCGAAAAAATTTAAATAAAGAAAAATCAAGACATCTGGTTTCAATCACAAAATCATATACAGTGACTTTCACCTTAGCTAAATAAACGCATTTTTTTTTCTTTCCTCTCTTGAAAAGAAACTTTTAATATTTTTTTATTATAATTTTCAACATAAGAAAAACGGAAAACAGCCGCATACTCGATTATTTTTAGAGGATTTAAATCGCGATGCTACTGGTGTTTTTAAAGGACACGGCCGAATTATTTAACAGCTGACATGGATATAACTCACGGAGAAAAGAAAAATATCAAACTATTGATGAAACAACATTGCCGGCTAATTTAAACAGGATCAATTGAATTTTTAAACTTCTTTTAATGACATACGCGATGGAATCATCTTTATTTAAAATGCAACTATTGTTACTATGAAAATCAACAATAATCACAGTGTTTAGTACACACACATATTTTATTTCTTTTTCGGTATCTGTTTTCCGGCATTGTTTTTCAAGTGTACCTAATTCATAATTAAAGTTTAATAAACTTATGGGGTTGCGCCTATTTTTCCATTACAAACATATTTAACATCGTAAAATTCTAATTTCATTTTTCTACTTTCACCCAAAAATAAAAACCCGTACCAAACAAAATTTAAAAAAAAAAAAATTCACTCACTTTTTGTTTCGGTTTTTTGAGAAAAACCATTAAATCCGAAGCGAACAGCATAATTAACAGAGGTTAACTGAATATTCATCCCCATAATCACTCCCTTATATTTATTTAAAAAAAAAAAATATGTACCTAAATATAATTTAAATTTGCATTACGTTTGAGATCTACGTCACCGTTGTCAACCCCCTGCGTCATCAACCCGTCGACTTATATGTTCGTACCTTGTAAATTAGCTATAACCGTAATTTGACGTAATCGCCTTCGAAAAGAGATGAGCATTGTTGTCATTGACATTTTAAATTTAGCGAAAAAGCGTTACGTCACTAAGGGCGACTTGCATCATCCCTTACACGTTAAAAAATCAATTACAACAAAACAAAATTTTGTGTTTTTGAAAGATTAAAGATCAGGCCTAAAAAATCACTCATTTTAATCCAGAAAAAATCAGCAGGATAAAAAAAAATTTATATTTGCCTTTCCTAAACCTTTACATTGAAGATATTTTCATGACATGTAGCGCTACGGCGGAAAAAGTTCGCACTAACCCTTCTCATTGTTATTTTGCCGCTGCCCAAAAGCAGGTCTTAGGCTTATGCCCGGATCGAGAAGTATTCCCTCCATTTATTCCTATCCCCTGCCTCATCTATTAATTCCCAATACTTCTTTTACTCCCTAAGGCCGTCTAACATTTGTATTTTTCTTCAACCAGCCCTACGAGTATCGTCTGCCTGCAGCCTACCGCGTCTATCAGGTTATGTAACAAACCATTCCTTCTCAAGACTTGCCCTAACCAGTTTAGCCATTCTCTGTCCTATAGCCTTTATTATTTAGTCCTTTCTTCTCCTATTCGTCTGTCCAAAAAATTTTTGCTCTATGAAAAAATTAAATTTCCATATACAAAAGTAAAACGGTCATAAGTTAAACATAAAAATTTTTTTTCATTTCTGTAAAAAGAAAGCGGCAGGTTCAAAACTGACTCAGGTTTTTTTTTCCCCGTCTAATATTTTCAGCAAACGCAAACAGTTAATAACTAAACCAAGTGACATTTTTAAGCCATGCTGTATCAAATAAATTAAAAATAAAAATATAATAGCGTTCCATTATTTCAGGAAATAATAGAATAATTTTGGCCTCCGAGAAGATCTATAAATTAAAATGTTTATAAATATTATTTTCACACTCTTGTCCTATAAAGAGGGTCTATCACTTTCTGTTTCTTAAAAAAAAAGTTTACTATGAAAAAAAAAAAAAAAAATCCAATTTTTGATGACAGATTTTTAATACTGGCCTAGTATTTAAAAATATTACTACATATTTTGATTGCAATGCACGTTGAGATGTACGATTTTGGTAAAAGACTAGCCAGTTTTAAAATATTTCCACATAACAGCTCTTTTAAATAGAAAAAAAAAATGTAAATTATGCTAGGATCACAAAGGACCAATGCTTAGAAGGAGCTATATGGGAAGCTGAACTCATTTCCACATATCAGACTTTTACCTCTGCTTATCTACCTTCAAAAAATGTTTCCACTAACGTCTTTTTCTGCATCCACTATCTTATAAAGGGCAAGTTGGAGCCTTGATAACCATTTTTGCACCTCCCCCCATTTTCCACCATTGATGTTTATTTTAACTTAACATTGGTAAATAGTTTCTTTAATAAAAAAAAAAAAAAAAAAAAAAAAAAGAACCAGATCAAATAGGTAATTCTGCATAAATTGTCTTAATACCTATACACTTTTATGCACATCAATTCATCAAATTTAAAAAAAAAAAAAAAATTTATTCACCTTGAAAGTGTTTAATAATAGTTTAAAAAAAATTAATTTAAATCCCCTAGAAAGAAGAACGATTATACAAACACTCAAACTTAAACTTCTTATCAGTATGGAGCAAATTTCATGCACACTTATCATTTCTTCAGCTAAGTTAACATTAATAAAAACATTGTTGGAATTCTCATAACAATTCAAGGGTGTGACAATATAGGAAAGTAGCTGATGTCTAAAATAAAGTTGCTTGTTTCAGCCAATCCAAAAAAAAAAAAAAAAAAAAAAAACCCTCTTTCCAAATCCCTATTTAATGCTACACCTTTACCTACAATTAATTAAAAACATTTTTGTTCATCATGTTATGTTTTCGATTGTTTACCAACATTTACATACTCAAAACATATACTAAAAGATCAATGTTTTCCCTGATTATCAACAATGCTAGAAAAAATAAAAATATAAATGAAATTCCCAAACATTTTTGTCAATATGACATAGGAAATTACATAACATGAAAACTACCATTTTCCGGAGAAAGAAAATAAAAATACATGTGTGACAACTCCTACTGATTAATGACAACATCATGCAATTCGAATATAATCTAATATTAGATGTTATGAAAATAAATAAAAAATACCTCAGATTATATCAGGAAATTCTCATGCGGCAATCAACAAGGTCGTGCCAGTGATTTCGCTTCGCTTAATACGAAGATTTATGTAAAACAATTACGATGACGGCGAATCCGCTGGAGTGTTGAATCGGCTCTTGAGTGTTTCGAGGTAAGCATTTTACGTATCAACCAGTAGGGGCACTTATTTTTCGATGCTTAAATCACAAAATTTTTCACCATCCAAACCAAACCACTACCATTTTTGTTTAACTTGACATCATTGAACAGCTGCTTTTAGCCTAAAAATCCCTAACGATCAGATTTTCGACGATTACCAACCGCTTTTATAACAGCTCTATATTTAGCTTACGGAAAGAGACGAAGATGGCAGTTCTTGTCCTGTTTTTGATAGTAAAGGCTTCCATGCTTTACAGTTGTTCCTCTACTGACACGACGTTTTCAGAATAATTTTTTTAATCATTTTTTTTATATGTAAAAAATTATTTTCTGGCTTATTATTGACTTGAAGTGTAACTTAGACGGTTATTCATATGTGACTTAATTTGGAAATTTATTACTAATAAATAGACAATGTAATGTTTTCAATAATAAATTCGTAAGAAAGGACTGAGCAGATTGCGCGTTTGTTTTCAAAAACTTCCCCGCCATTTTGAATTTCGGCCAGTAATTTTCTTTTTCAAATTTTCGAAAACTTTATTACCGTAAATAAAAATCCCTTAAACTGTTACAAAAAAAGTTCATCCCTTTCTTTTTCATTCATTTGAAAGAAATTTTAATCGTGAAAGGGCTAAAACCACGTAACACACGTGATCATTCGTCAGGAATTTTTATGAGTCATTTCTTTGTGATCATTTGAAGTACGTACTTTGTTTCTGACGTTTGTACTTGCGCATGAATGGTTTAGCTTTGTTGAGATACAGACGGTATATTAAACATTAAAAAGTTATAAACAGTATTTAGTTTTTTGGTCTATTATTCCTTGTTGTTATACGTTTTCATTGGTAATTAAATAAAACATCAAAATGGCTTTGTATCCATCATTAGAAGACATGAAGGTGGATCATTTGATGAAGGTAGGTAAAAAATTATTGGATTTTTAGGCTTATCGCCTATTACAATAAAGGGGGAGAGGTAATTACTCTTTCTAATAATTAATGGTTCCTCTTGAAAACAATTTGTTCTTTTCAGGCTCAGGAACAGTTCAATAACCAAATTAATCCAAAACCAGTAGAGTATGATGCCTCACCGTCAGCTCCTTTGCCTTATCCAACATCTTCATCATCTGCTCCTCCACCTTATCCAACAGTATCACCTTCTGCACCATTGCCATATCCAATTGCACCTGTTAATTCACAAATGTATCCTACCCTTGGTGATTACATGGGATTGGAATTGACACCAGAAGTTATTGCAGCTAACATGCCAGAATACAGTCCACAAAATGTAAGTTTGACTGATACTGAATTATAGAAAATTAAAATATCTGATTTTCATTGTAATTTTTTTTAAGATGCAAATTGCACCAAGACAGGATTTTTCTGTTCAGCCAGTTAATAAAATTGGACACATGATCGCTCCTTTATCAAGTCAATCAGCTGGACTGCAAAAGGCAATGGTTACCAATGGTATAAGAGAGGTAAGTTGAAACGATGTTGATGTGATTACTTTTTTTATTGCTGAAATCTGAATCGTGAACAAATGAAGAATGTAAGGGATCTTTTTCTCAGCCTTTACGTGATTATGAGCTTGGTAATATCACACATACACCTTTAACTATGAACTGGGAAAGAAGCAGGGCGCGTTGCATCTCGTGATTGAGAGTCGAGCACGCTATGAATTAGGCTACCGGTCACCACGCAAGAGATAATGACTTTATAAGTAATTTTTGTTTTTTGCAGCTTATTCTATGCAAAGATGGTGATAATAAAATTGGATTGAGAGTCCAAGCAATTAATAAGGGAGTATTCGTTAATCTTGTCACAAAAGGATCCCCAGCTGCACAAGCAGGTCTTAGATTTGGTGATCAAATCTTGCAGATCAACGGCAAGAATGTTGCAGGGATGTCCATGGATGAGGTTCATAGTATTTTAAAAAAATCACCAGTAAATGGAATTTCTGTTGTTGTAAGAGATAGGTAAACCTTATTTTATTTTTTAGATCTTTAATGTTTTTTTTTTTTTTTTTTTTTTTTAAACGAAACTTAATTTGTTTGGTGGTTATTTAACCCTTAAACCTGAATTTAAAGCAATCATTTTGTTTTTTTCTTTTTTACAGGCCTTTTGAACGTACGATTACCCTTCACAAAGACAGCGTCGGCCGCATCGGATTTCAATTCAAAGACGGGAAAATTATCGGACTAGTCGCTGATTCATCTGCTGCCAGAAATGGAATATTAACCGACCATCACCTCTTAGAAGTTGATGGACAAAATGTAGTAGGACTTAAAGACAAAGAAATCACCAAAATTATATCAGATGCTGGAGATATTGTTACCGTTACCATCATTCCAACTTTCATTTACCAACACATGACAAAAAGGTAAGCCGACAGGATCATAAAAAAGTTAAAAAGATTTTAATTAAATTTTTTTTTCTTTTTTCAGGATGAATACGAGTTTGCTTAAAGGCTCCATGGATCATTCAGTTCCTATTTAAAGACGGATTGCATTTAAATTAGACTGATAGATTGTTTTTGCTAATTGAATTTATATATAAGCACAAGCAAGATATTTTCTGCAGTAAAAGCTTCAGTGTATATACTTATTAAATTCTTATTAGTCAATGATAAGTTTTACGGCAACCATAATTTTTATTGTTTTAAATTATTAGTCATCGTTTTTAAGACTTTTAAGATAATATCGGTCTTTCTTTATCCATTCACAAAGGAGATCATTGTGTGTTAGTAATAAAATTCGGTCAAGAGGCCCTGTTAACTTAATTCACGTTATATTTTCTTGCCGATGGAAAATATTATTTGTTCGATTTTTCATGACTGATTCCTTTTTATTAGTTTAGTTTATGTTTGATTTTATTTTATTTGTGCCAAACCAAATTTATTTCGTATTTTCCATTTTTTTTATTTTACTCTTAGTATTTTTAGATTGATGATAATTGATTGTTAAAAAAAAAATGAATAAAATATCTATTACTTATATTAAAATTAAAATTATTTATAATGGATAATTTAGCATTACATCTTGCCTTGCAAGTTCCAGCAACATAGGATCATCGAAAAATTTGTTAATAGAGACGTCTTCCGACAAACCTTTTCTTCGTCGTGTTTTCACCATGAATTCCCTAGCTAAATGAGTAGCCGGTTGTGGTTCGAGAGGACGAATTATTATACTTTTGTCTAAAGGATCGCCCGGGACGATTTGCCAGTGATGGAACACCGATAAACCGAATGCCTGACCTTGGGTGTGAATTCTCAAGTCGGTTTCGAAACCGAACGAATCAATCGCTGGGATAAATGCTTTGATTGTATAAAGCGGAGATCCTGGTACTGGAGCGTCTTGAGTAACGTGACCCCTGAAAAAAAAAGGAAATACAGACTGTTAAGATTTGATACAACAAAAAAACACGGCATGAAGTTGCAAAATTTTTCCGCTAGGATCGCTGTATGTTCTTAGTAGTCAAAGTTTTTCCAGGCTTTGACTGGTTGGTAAAAAAGACTACAGCGCCCCTGGTGACAAAATTCGGAGATCGACTTTGGCGAATTTTTTTTTTTTGTTTGTTAAATTACCTTCTTTTGGCCAAAACTGTGTAGACAGCGGAAACACAATCAGCTGGAGCTTGTACTTCCACGAATAAATACGGTTCCATTAACCTTGGTGTTGCCATAAGGAAAGCAGAATAAGCAACTCGGCGAGCTGTTGGAATGATTTGACCGCCACCCCTATGTAACGGTTCTGAGGCTATCACTGCATCCAAGATTTTGAACTTGACGTTACGGATAGGTTCTTCACACAGCGGCCCTTCCCTCGTTCCCCATTGGAATCCCTATAAATTCAAAAAAAAAAAAAAAAAAAATGAATAAGTAAATAAATAAGGGAGAATACTCAAGCAGGTCAGTTGCCCGCTCGAGAGTGACAAGTCTCCGGGTGCAAAATATACCTCCTCCCTAGGGTTCTTTTGCAGATTTTTACACCATTAAATCCCCCCGATTCAAAATTTAAAAAAAATAATTACCTGAACAATGGAATCCTTCACTGAATTTAAAAGACCTTTATCTACTTCAGATGGTAAAGTATCATCAACTAAAATATTAGGACCGGTGATATTAGGCCCAAATGCCCAAATGGATCTGGCAGCTAAAAGATCCCAATCGTATTTATTTTGGAAAAATTCTCCAAGTCGCTTTTTATTCCAGGATATGTGAACGACTTCGTTTTCAATATCTTCCGCCAATCCTTTTTCTAAAGGTTCCGCAATCATCGTGATCTTATTTTTTTTGTTCGGGGTTTCTGCGAAACATTTAAGCGAGGAAGTTTCGACTATTGTTTCACAAAACGTGACGACAGGATCTGCCACTTTAATATCTGAAAAACAGGCAAAGAAAATTTATTTAGTTGAAATAGTTATGTAGATAAAACAATTAAAATTTAGATGTTTGCTCACCGATTTCCGAATACATATTCCTTAAATCATGCATAACACAGTCAAGGTACAATTCCCCGGTTCCTAAAACAATGTGCTCTCCGGATTCTTCGACTCTTGTAGATAATAAAGGATAAGACTTATTAACTTTCCTTAAGCCATCTAACATTTTTGGCAGCTCCGATGGATTAACAGGCTCAACTAAAAAAAAAAAATATTTAATTAATTTTTTATAAAATTAAATAATTAAAATAAAAAGCTTTACCTGCAATTTTGATTACAGACTGCGTGTTAAATTTCAAAGGTTTAAAAATAAAGACGTCATCATCAGAAACCGCTTCTGTAATCGTTGATGTTTTCACGATCGGTTGATCGATCCCTTCGATTAAAACCCAGTTACCGGCAGGGACACGATTTACTTCAATTTTATATCTCGCTTCGTAAATCCAGAGCCTTCCCACTGTCAAAATTCGGCTGTCCTCCTCATCTTGTAACGTGTAATTTTCACCCAAAACTCTTACTTCTTGGTTTGCCTGCAAAGTCCCGGACATAACCCTTGCGAAGACGAAGAAAAAGGTGCAATCATCCGTTGGATACATTTTTGTACTATGAACCATCAAATGCCCCTAAAAGGATAAAGAATTGAAATAAAATACAACGAAAACTAGCTTGTTTTTTTAAAAGAATGTACAATATTACCTCAGAATTACAGCTGATCATATCCTGAGCGATGTCAGATTCCAAAGGTCCAGTATAAAAATTCTGAACCTTATTTTTTGCATTTGCTTCCGGACTTGGAATATGTGTAACGCACATATCGACGAAGCCATCGAAGTTACCGAAAAACCGACTGCATACTAATCGTAGAAGAGGCCGTAAATTCATTTTCATTTCTTCTTTTGACAATCGAATGCCTAATTCATCGATAACGCTTGGTAATGTGGTATCTACGTCCCCTACTACCTGCGTGAATATTTTGTAAAACGGTTCAAGTATGAATTCTACGAAAGTCCTTTGAGCATTGTTATGAGGAGGCTTTTTCGAAAATTTCCTTGTTTTTGCATTAAAAATAAATAATCCCCAAAGTCTTTTTGAAAACTCATTGATATTTATATCCCCATATCTTTCGTTATAAAGGTTAGCAAAACTTTTAAGTGTGAAACAAGCTGAATACTGTGAACTTGCAAAGCAAACATTTCCGAGTAATGGTGATACAACATATTGATTTTCTTCATCAGAATATACACTGGAAAAAAAATTAAAAATTAAAAACTTTTAACCTATTTTAAAGAATTAAAAACCTCACCTTAAGAGTCCATTAATTTCTTCTACAATATGCCTTAACTTATAATAACCATCATTAGGGGGCAGTTTTAATTCCAATATAAGTCTGTCGATTTTATTTATGCAAATGTAATTGCTAATTTTTCCTGCACTGCATGTTTTATAATCTTTCTGTGTTTAACACAACTCCTCTACAGCGTCAACAAAGAGAACGACTCCATCACTTAGTCTCATTGCAGCTGTTGCTTCATCAGAAAAGTTCACATGCCCAGGTGTGTCAAATATATTCATTAAGTAACTTTTATATTTTATATCGGGTAACAATAAAGTAACCGGCATTGCTTTTGTTGATACTCCTCTTGATTGTTCAATAATCAATGTATCAGTAAATCTTAAATTTTTCTCTTCTGGAACTTGCAGTTCTGGATGAGTTTGTCGAACTAAACAATCTACAAATGTTGTTTTACCATGATGCAAATGACCAATTAATGCTACATTTCTTATCAAAGCAGGATTATCCATCATATCTGCTAAAAACCTGGAAAATGAAATATGACAATTAAGATTTGCATCGTAATTTTAATAAACTGAATTCAGTTGCACTTACTCCATTTCATATGTAGTTTCAGGCAGCTGTTGTTGCTTGACTTGAAATTTTTTGGACTTAACGGAGCTACCAGTGGTATTGTCAGTGGTTGATTATCTTCCTCCTGGACAATGTTTCAACCTCTGGTCCATAAACTTCCATTGCATGGATAATAACGTTGTTCCTCATGTAAAACAACAGCTGTTGGAGCAACATCTCCATCATCAGCTTCCCATCTTCATCCTGGTCTTCCTAAAACATCATGAATAAAACATTACTATCAAATGTGTTTCCAAAAAAATCTTGTCAAACATATCATAATCCTGAGCCTCTCGCTCTCTCGAAACCATATCCTCATCATCATCGTCATCGTCATCGTCATCCGATTCCAGATCAGGCCAATATAATTTCCAAACTCATCATATAAGTCAGCGTCCATTTGACTGGAAAAAAATTGAAGTATATAAAAAACTTAACCAACCTTATTGAGACACTACCTTAAAGATTTACTATTATTTAAAAAGAAGTCTATTCGTTAAAACGATTTTTATACTTTTCCGCAAAAAACGAAAAATCTTATAAATAAACCAACAATGTTAGAAAAAGAGATAAATTTCGTGAATATTACAGGAGTTTTGAAGCCGGTTTTGAACGCTTACTTCGCTCACTAACTCACTCACCACAGAGTAAAGAAGACTACGTAGAGAAGGAACTCCCATGGTAAAGTTCGGTTTGGGATCACATCATGTTTAGCTTATGAAGGAATGACGTCATCCGTAAGCTAAACACGATGTGATCCCAAACCAAATCGTTCATAAGAGTTACACTCCCCTGCAATTCGCGAAAAAAAGGAAAAAAAGAGGGCAGGTCGATCGCCTGTCATGGCGGCTGTAAATGGTATTCTAGAAAAGCGCGCGCTTTCTTTGCTATTTGATTACATTGCATTATTTGTCAAAATGAGACGATTTTTAATTGAACATATTTTAAAATATATAGAGGAGGAAGTAAATGAATTAAAAAATGATAATAATGAAAAAGAGAATAATGTAGATAAAAGTAATATCGAAATAAATAATAATGAAATTAATAAAACTGAGAAATTAAAAAAAAAAGAATTAAAAGTAAAATTCACATCGTTTAGTCCAGCAGGTATGAAAGTTCTTTCTGAAACCATATAACAGCAATTAATTTGAAAATGTTATTATTTTTTTAGAAAAAAGAAGGTGCTTTGTAGAAGGGGAGGCGGTGTATGAAGCAAACCATGTCATGTTATGTGGTGTAGTTAAATCCACTGAAAATGATTTTGAAGTGAAGGGCTTTGTTTACAAACCTCAAATTTAAAAGGGGATCCTCATCAAATTGATGTATCGATTATTTCTTAGAATCCAAGGAAGACCAAAAAACAGTGGAGGTTAAAATAAAAGCTTGTTGTTCCTGCAAAGCAGGCAGCCCCAAATGTAAACACATAATAGCTGTCCTACTATGCATCTATAAGTAAGAACCTAATTTATGAAAGTAAATGATTGTTATTTAGTTTCCTTCATTTTTTTTTTAGGATTGGCCTTAAAGATCTTCCGGATCTATCGTGTACAGATTTGGAGCAGAAATGGGGGGGGATAGCAAAAAATCATGCTTATGAGCTATATAAACCAGTCCCAGTTTCTGCCTTTTGCCATGCAAAAGATATTAAATTAGTAATTTTAAGTGATGATCTGAACGCGAAAATAAAAAATATGCTTATCGAGGCTGCTCCAGAATCAGAATTAAGCAAATTTTATGCTGGCAGAAGCCCAGGCGAGGAAATCGCTGAAAACGATTACTATTCAGGATTACTCCTAAGATCTTTGATTCTTTCTTTATTTGAAAATAGTAACCATGTCCTTTACAACCAAGAAGGAATTTACGTTCGTTTTAAAGAAGGAATTATATTTCTACCCATGCTCAATTTTGACGCAAACGTCCTTGAATTTTATAATGATCAGATAATGGTGGATTATGATTCAGCTGTAGAATTGGTGTAAATACCGTGTGCCAGACAGGGGCTGAGTGGCTTAGGGTAAGAAACATCCGGATTACGGGAAGCGTTGCTTACAGTTTGTACACTTACTCAAAAAACAAAAAAGCAGACTGGGAAAACAAGCTAGGAAAGCATTTTAACCGAAAGGCTTTATATAATCCTGCCGTTTTACATGGCGTGAAAAACGAGCAGAAAGCAATCGATAAATATAAAGAAGAAACCGGTAAAGAATGTGAAGATTGCGGTTTGATTACCTTACCTTTATTAAGTTGGGCGGGCTACAGTCCGGATGGGATAGTGTATGCTGAAAAAAGGGTAGTAGAAGTGAAATGCCCCCTGGATGGAGCCAAGGAAAATCTAGACAAAGTACTAAAAAAATTAACTTACTTACGAATAAACAAAGTTGACGGTAGTATTTCATTAAAAAAAAAACACGAGTACTATGGGCAAGTGCAATGGGGAATGGCATTATTAAACATGGAAGTTTGCGATTTTGTCATTTATGCCCTTTGATAATAAAATAAAGATTATTGAGGTGCCGTTTGATTTCCAGTTTGTAAAATCCATGATGACTACTTTGCACAATACTTATTTTAAAATTATGCTTCCATATATTATTAGTCACCGAATTTGTGATATGGGTTATTGTAGTATTGAAGATGAGGCAGATGATCTGTTTACTTCAGAGGATGAATTTATTGATAGTTTTAATGAGGGTGGCCAGGTCTCAAAGTAAATTTTCATGCTATGTCATTGTAGCTGCCATACAAATTTTTGTGATTTTTAGCCAAAAGTTTATTTTACTTAAAATTAGAATTGTACTTTAAAACTATGTATTAGTTCCTTTGTTCGTGATTTTAGTACAAACCAATGTACTTAATTCTTGTCGTTTTTGATTATTTTTATATTTTAATTTGCGATTAAAATTCGCCAGTTTTTCTAGTCTTAAGTAACTCAAGATATTAAAAAAAATCAGTTAAGAAGTAATATAGAACTTCTTAACGTGTTTAAAACAGTATTTTTAAATGTAAGCGGTTTTTAGCCAAAATTTATCTCATTTATCATTTATGTGCCATTTAAAACTAGGTCATTATTACCTTTTCTTGTGATTAGAGGGCAAAGCAATGTTCCAAAATTTTGTGATCTGAGATTACGATTAAATATTCAATATAACATTTTTTTAAAAAATATAATAATTTAAATATATCTAGTAAAATTTTCCAGTCATTAAAAAAAATACAAATGCATTCCAGAAATCAGAGAAAACATTGAAGAAATGAATATTTGAAGATCAAATCACTTCATTTATTAACTTTTAATGATGCATTTCCAATAAATTTATTATCCGCCAAAATAGGTCTACTTAAATTCACTAACCCTGCAATGATAGTCATTATATTATCAACATCATGAAGTCTTTGAAAAGAATATTTTCCTTGAAGTATTTTAAAGACTTTAAGTCGTTGGATGCTTCTCTCAACATGCACTCGGGCAGCAGCGATGCCGTATGTTCTTTCTGAAGACTCCAAGTCAAACTGATCTTTATTCCTTAAAAATGGGGGCCGATAATTTTACTTTGTTTTTAAGACACTCAATGTCTAATAAGAAGCCTTTATCAGCCATTATGGCCCCTTCTACCCCAAGTTTCAAAGTTGGTATGACATTGCTTTGATTGCATATTGCCTTGTCAGATGCCCTGCCTCCGTATGAATTTGAAATAAAAATTATCATTCCTGATGGGGCTATTCCAACTAGCACTTTAAATGTTTCATGTCCTTTGTAGAAGGAATATGATGAGATTCTGCAATTCAAACACTTTGTTTTTTGGAGAAAAACTTCTGTGCAATCAAGGATTATGCGTGTATCTTTGTAATCCATAAAACAAAGAGGTATGTTTCTCTGTATTTCCTCTCGAGAAGGCCATGGTACAGCACTTCTCAAAACTGCAGCCAAAACAGGTAGCATTTCTTCATAATAATTTTTACATGTTGCTGGTGCAACATCAAATAAAATTCCAATAAATTTAAATGACAAGTCTTGCTTTAGTTTCATAAAAGTCAATATGACTTTATCTCTGATTGGTAGTAATGAATTAGATTTCATTGTATGCTCCACTTCACTCTTCATTATTAATTCCAGACTTTTTTCAATTGCATCTAAAATATGAAACGTAGGAATCCCTGTGCATGTGTTTAATTCCTGATCTGTTCGAATATTATTTATAACAGATAGGCGGCTTCGAACATCCCACACAGAGTTTGCCTGGACTGCTACATCCCTTTTAACGATTTCAGGTTCCACTTGTACTTCTACACTTCTTGTCTTTGATAACATCACATATTGATGTTCTGCTAAAATGTCTCCCCATTCAGATTTCCTGTTCATTGTCTCTGTCATTATCTCTGTCTCTCTATTGAGCTCTTTCAAATTAACATTATCATCACTAATTTTATTATTGCTTAATACTTCAATTTCACAAACGATTGCATCTTCAATATGTACATTTACATTATTTTCAACAACATTACTGACTAGTGATTCCTGCTGAAATTGATCATCTATTTCCAGGACTGTGCCAACTGTCATATCTTTCTGGTTTTCTCTGCATGCATATCTACTTCTTCGTTTCAGGGCTTGTTCTTCCCGTAATGCTTTTGTTGCTTCTAATTTTTTATCCAACTTAGTTTTAGGTAGGTTGACACTTGGTACGGCATTCTTCTTTAAGTTTTTTCTTTTAGAAGGCACATCTAGAAAAAAAATGAGCAAACCAATTAAAATGAATTCAAAGCAAGAAATAAATTATTTATTACATACTGACTTAAGAACTTACCAGGAAGGAAAATCATTTTTAGTAAAATGATCCGAACATACATAGCAGTATTTAGGAAGTTTTTTTCCATATCGTAAAACTTTTAACCACTCTGCTTTTGTTACTTCGTTTTTCGGAAACAAATGAAGCGAAATTTCGCTGGTTTGTTTATTTTTACATTGAGGCACAGTACAATATCGATTCGATTTCTTTTTATTTTTCCGTGAAAGCCCACGATCCATGATTATTTGATTGTAAATATAAAAACACGTTTAAAAACAACACAATATGGCGACTGAGTACCATAAATAGTGTTTCTTCCGTACAGCCGCTAGAGGGCAGGTCAATAGCTTTTGTTTGCGACTTTCCTAAAATTTTGTTGCTACACCTAACACCTAAAGGCTTCGTGCATGAAAAAATTTTTAATATATGTTCTTAAAAATACTGTTTAGTTATGTCTCGGGAATAGTTCCATCCCGACGAAACTATGCACGAAGGCGTTTACATAAATTACGTAAGCATGAGTTAGGCCCTTTTGCACACGCTTTATCCATTTCGCTATGCTTAGCTTATGAGTAAGATGTCAAATCTGGACCCCCTCCCCCCCCTAAATGTGCTTACGTAATTTATGTACGACCCCGAAGCCTAACACACACAGGTGGTAGAGAAGTAACTCCCATGGTAAAGTTTGATTTAGGATCGCATCATATTTAGCTTATGAAGAAATGACGTCATCCGCAAGCTAAACATGATGTCATCCTAAAGGCTCCGAGCGACTTTTAAAAAAATAAATATACACTTAAATATACCTGTTTACCTTATAGAAGCGTATATATTTCCATCACGCAATTAGTTCGCGGAAAATATTGCTTTTTTATAAGCTAAACATGACTTCAATGGTGGCGCTGCAGTCAAAGTCGCTCGGAGCCTAAACCAGTTCCTTCATAAGAGTTGCACCCTGCTTCTAATGGGAGAGTCTCGCAAGTTGAGTTTCAAGCAGGCAGTGTTTTGAATTTAATAATATAGAGCGTACACTGAAAAACCGTGTTGGTTGCTGCAACTTCAATGACTTTCCAAGTTCTCTCAACTGAGTATATTGGTACTAGAGACCCTAAATTAAAAGAGACTGGCAAAAAAATTTGGCGCGAAAAAGCGGTGCCCACGGATCATGCGCACTGATTTTTGAAAGTTTTTGGTTACATTGCCGGTGTAAACCACGATCTTACATACAGGTCAGGCAACTCGGGTATCCCTCATATGGACAAAAATGTCCCCCGAAATTGAAGCAGAAGAATAGTTCATATATAGGCTGTGCCAGCGTGACGTCACCCATGTATTTTGTCCATAAGGACCTCCCAAGTTAATATGGCCGCTAAGTACAGGATCTTATGCGTACCAAGTTGATAGCATAACCATATAATGGAAGGCGGGCACAGCCTATTGCTCGATAGATGGCTTAAGCTGTAGTTAGGGAATCAGGTATTCTGGCAGCCATCATAAAAAAAAGTGTTTTGAAAGTGTTGATTGGATGGAGGGCATATCACGTGATTCCCTAACTACAGCTCCAGTCATCTATTGAGCAAAATTTAAACTATTCTTCTGCTTCAAATTCGGGGGACACTTTTTAAGATAGCGGTTGCCTGACCTGTATGTAAGATCGTGGTGTAAACTGCAGCAAAGTCAAAAATGGCGATTGTTTTTGTTTATTCAAAGTGTATTTGTTTACCGACTCCTTAAAAAAGAGTCAGATTTTGAACGCAAACATTGTAAGTGCTTACCAAGACAACAAAACACTTAATATGCTGTTCAGCTATTACTGAAAGCCACCAATTAAGTCGGATTTATTAAATTTCTAATGGAGAGTAAAACGAAAACATTCGCCATTTTTTACTGTGCTGCATTTTGCAGCGGCAGTTTTGCCAAAATTCCGAAAATTCCAACATATCAGTGCGCATGATCCGTGGGCACCGATTTTTCGCGCCAATTTTTTTTGCCAGTCTCTTTTAATTTAGGGTCTCTAGATTATTGCTGTTGGCATTTCCATTTCTTGTTTTTTTCTTACCTAGTTTTTTTTTCCTGTTTCTTTTCCTGTTTGTACGCTTCCTCTGATATCCCTTTTCTTGCTACATGTTCTAAGAGTTTTTTGTTCTTATACATTATAAACGGCAGGGCGAGCGGTAGGCCATTGGTATGACTCTCGATTCGCACGCGGAAGGTCCGCGGTCGAGTCAAGTTTATACCATGCATTCACCTCTTGATTCTTGTTATGAGATCAAAGTGAAATCATATTGTGATGCCCTACACGGTTCGGAACCCGTGTCTAAATATAGTAGGTCCCTCTCATCGCCCATTATGAGAGCGGTAGTTCTTGCGGTCTAAAAATAAAAAATGGAATGTATTGGGCTAGGCCGTAAGACTACCTCCCCTTAAGCTTCATTGCAGAGAAGGGTAGGTTTTATCTTTATTATCATTATAAACGGCATGTATGTTGAATTATAGTCGGCTATTTCAGGTGACAATATAACGGCCGATCTGCAATAGGGACATTGAGGAGGATTAGGTGACATTTTAGAGCATTCCGCTTTATACCAGTTTGGATAACAAGCTTTGCACAGCCCGTGGTTGCAAATAAAATTGCAAAAAAAATCGCTCAATTTCATTTACTTCCTTATTTTGAACCAAGAGGAAAAATTTTCTGACACTTTTTTGTAACAATACATTTAAAAACTTAATAAACGAATGTTTGAAAAGAGCAAATGTTATTCCTTGCAACTATTTATGATATTTTTGTAGATAAGCATAAATCGCCCGAAGTTCTCAGCTTGTGTTCCCCTTGGAACATTCACCATTTGATGAGTGTGATTGAAGTGGATGACAAACTTATCACTATGTTCTGTCACGTGATGAATGACATTCTTTAATACCGGATCGTCCGGAAATTTCCAAGCACTCAAGGTCTTAGCATTCGGGTTTACATTAACATAGCCATGCCTATGTACATAGTTTCCACCATCCCTGTAGGTCGTGGTCCAGTCTTTACCAGGATCGCCCACTCTGTTCGGATTGTATCTCCGTTCTGTGAAGCTTCCGGTTTGAGCAGTTCGATTAACATATCTGTTGTCAAATGGATCAGCTTTGATTCTTTTGTTGTCTTCAACGAGTTTTGAGTTCAATAAATTGTTGCGGACTCTGTTGATTAGATCGTTGTTGCCTGAAGGATAGAAAAAACATTATTAGTTTCAAATAAATTTTACAAAGCAAAGACAACTTACCATTACTTCCATTGCTACCGGAGCTTCCTGGTGGGCCACTACCACCTCCACCTCCTCGACCACCTCCTGATGGAACGCTACCAGCAGCAGCCAACTTCGGATTCATGCAAACACCGCCATAGATCCTATTACTTTCGTGCTTCTTGAAAGCTGCTGGAACCCAAACACATTCATTCGGGTTTTTTTTAGGCTTCTCAACATCAAAATCGATTTTCCATTTTTTTAAATTGTTTAAAAATCTATTTAAAACCAAAATTTTCTTGTTTTTAAGTTCCTCCGCTATGTGATCAGTCAAAGTGTCGGCTTCGTGAAAGAATAAATTGCTGAAAAACCCTGAATCCATCCATGCTTTTACTTTGTTGTACAGAGCGCTTGTGTTTGGTATTCCAAGTGCATCGGCTATAGATTCCGTTACTTTTTGCAAAATGGAACCATCAACCCCCGCAAGCTGACTTCTGATGTCGCTCCTGACTCTAGAACATTCTCCCGAAGCTACATGACTTTCATTGCTTATGCCGTTGTCTCTTAAAACCTGCCGGAAGTGCTTTTCACAGTTAGAAGAAGTGTTTACAGGGTAATCCACTTGCTTTCTAATCTCCGACAACATTTTCTTGATTGGTTCCTTGTCAACGGCCAAAGTCTTTATCTCCTCCTCGATGCCATCTTTAGTCCGACGCAAAATCGCAACGACAGCGTTTAACTTTAAAAGTTCTTTCAACCTTGCAAACACTGGAAAGTAGCAGCTGATTTCCTCATAGTACGCTGTCATGTCGTCAGCAAATTGTTTTTCCGGTGACTTTCTTTTTTTCTTTTTCTTCTTCTTTTCATCTGGGGCATCATTCTCCTCTTCATCACTCGATGCGTCCTCATCTTCCTCGCTGTCGTCATCATCAACAAGGTTCCCCGTTTCGTCGATTCTCATTAAGTGCTTCTTCACCCTCATAGGCACATGGCCAAATGTAAAAGCAATCTGATTGTTTTTATGGTGCTGTTCAAATGGAATGTTGTACGAGTCGATCCAAAACCGATGCACTTCACCGATGTTTGTTCTGTCTCTTCGCTTGTAAATCGGCTGCATTTTCTCTTGCAAAAACTCAGGAATGTGTCGCATGTAACCAAGTTCTGGAAGTCGGAACAAAAATGGTGCTTCAGCACTTACATCAGTTCCCATTGAAAACATCTTGAGCAGGTAATCCGCGTGAAGAAGAGTTTGGACGTAGTTTGTTCCTTCTAATGAATCTGGACCATATCTCATTTCCTGCAAGAAAATCGTGAAAGCTATCACGAATTTTGTTTTGATCAAGAAAATTGTTTTTCTTTTTAAATGTTAAATTAGTATCAAAATAACCTAAGAAATTTGTAAATTAAAAGACCCTTACCTGAAAAGGATGGTAGCTGAAATCAGTATCAGGTGCATCCAAACTGAAAAACGCTGCATTGATGTTGCCAGAAAGTACTTCCTCCACATCTTTTAGATTAAACAAGCCGCATTCAGATTCCGTCATCAGGATTTCAAAGCCGCCGGTTTCCATGTCAATCACCAATCCATCCACCGAATCAAAATTCGGACCTGGCAAGTTAAGCCATGGCTTGGTCACATCAATCCAGCCATCTTCTTCTCGATTAATCACCTCCCACTTCATCAATTTTTCAACCATCTCCACATTCCAATCCTTCTTGTTCAAGAGTGACATCGTTGCGTCTTTTCGGTGTTCTTCGAACTTATCGCAATCTCCCCAACCTTTCCAACTGCCTTCAAGCAAATAATACTGATGATAATGACCCCATACGTGATCAGGGCATTGGCTGATCATTTGCTTGCAAAAGTTGCTCATAAACTGATCAGCAACCAAATCCATGTAAATGACATCACCGCTTAACAGGACAGGTAAGTTGGTCACCTGCGTCACCCGGATGACTTTCTCTATAAAATGATTAGCCAACACGAATTGACTTTCCCGCTTCAAATCCAACAGCTTGACTTTGGTCTTTGTCTTGCCTTGTCCAATGGGCACAACTTTCAATAGATCTTTATCAAGGAAGGGAACACCACTAGCTATATTGGTCGCATCTCTCAAAATTACATTTGACTCTCTCAACAGCATCAAGCTCAACCTGCAAAAATGAAGCTGAACAGGTGGAGACATTGTGTTCATGATGAAGAAGAACATTCTAGAAACGATGTCGCTGATGACATTTCTGTAAGCATATTTTAGACTAGGTTCTGTCTCATCCTTTCTCATGTCCAACAACAAGAAGTAAGATGCTAGAAAATAGTTGTTGGCTGCAGAGCAAGGATGTCCACCAGCAGCATTCAAGTCGATGTAGAGCATCGCTTTGTCAAAATTGCTTAAATCTCTACTTGTTCTGATATTTTTTTCGTACTTCAGAACAGTTCTCAAGAATATCGTTTTCTTGAGCGCCTGGTCAAACTTGTGAGCATCTGGTGCCTCCAGATTATCATTCATCAATTTTATTAATAAGTCAGCATAATTTGCTCTTACAAAAACATCATTGAGCAAGATGGCCACAGCTGTCAATGAGTCGTCTGCTGGCAGTCGAACAAAACCTTTTGCAGCTCATTCAAAGCATCTGACAGCTGATTTGAGTACTTGAGTTTGGCTCCTTTCAGTAAAGATAAAGTGGCTTTGAAAGGACCAGGCAGTTTTTCAAGGTCATGGTTTTGCGCAAGTTCGTTGTAAAGCTTATCGGCAGTGTTTGGGCACTTCATGGCTTCCAGCAGAATGGCCATGTCCTTGTGTTTGTATTCATACGCCAATGACTTGAGTAAGAAGTAGTTCGGCTCCAATGACGGCTTTGTTTTAAATCTAACGTCGGACTCAAGTTCAGTCGAAATCTTGTAAATGTCTTGGTACAGCTTGGCCCACATTTTGTCAATAATTTCAAAATTGTCTTCAATTTCAATATCGCCAAATTCAGCTTTGTACCTCTTGACCAGCACCTGAAACTCTTGAGACAACCTCCTTCCGGATGACAAGAATATTTTCTCATCATCAGGGACATCATCCCAATTATCGTATCCATCATGATTTTCGTCATAATCGGCTCTGAGACTTGAGTCAAGCAATGTTTCTTTGGCTTCATTTAACAGTTTCATCATTTCTTCAGCTCGCTTTTCCCCTTTGTTTTTATCAGGGTGATACTGAAGACTCTTCTTCTTGTAAGCATCTTTGATCTGCTTTTGAGTTGCATTTTTTGGCACTTGTAGAAGCCGATAAAAGTCATGTTCGTCTCGATTAATGTCAGCTGCTGCTTCTGCCATGTTTACACCTAAAATAGAAACTCATTCAAATTCAAAGCATGTGTTACAGCCATTGCCCGTTTTAAACAGTTCTAAATGGTAAGGGGCCGCCCATACATTACGTTAGCATTATTTTGGCCATTTTGACCCCCCCCCCCCTGAATTTTTTTAAAAAAATTAATAATAAACAAACACTAGGATCAACAGTCGCTAATGCATTCAATTACAATTCATCAATATCCATTATCCAATTCATAAGCATTTCCCTTAAGTGAAACAAAAGGCTCAACAAAGTAACCACTATGCCTTGCTACTCCTTTAATTCCCGAAAGAGGTTAAAGTAATAAAGAACTTGGTCAACCGTAAAACTTGCAGTACAGTAAATGCATATAAAGAAATGATTGCGCTCAATCTTAATAAAAAAAGAAGCTAATTAGCGCGAAATTTACTATAGGTTTACTAGACTTTCTATATACAAAAAAAATTAGCTAAAATTTCACTCGGCTTTTCAGATCGTACTTCAGTTTGAGCAGAAAGACAGGAAGCGGGAGGGGGGTCCAATAAAAAAATTTGAAGTCCCTTAATTACAGTAGTTTAGAAAAACCAAATTAATATTTCGCCAAAACAACCCCTCTCTCCTCTTGGGCGACTAATTTTCATCCGCTCCTGAATTTGAATCAAAAACAGCCGTTTTCGGCTAATGGTTTCATTTTCTACGATTAGCGAATTTTTTACAGGCTGACAATTTTAGGGAATTCTGCGAAATAGCTAAAAAAATGTATTTTACTAAAGCCATTTTCTAAAAACAGAAATCGGAGGTAACGTATGAAAATAAAGACATACCTCATAAGTAGATAATCTCATTCATAAAAAAAAAATTTCCCTATTCCTGCACATGCAAGTTGTTATTGCTAAGATTATGCAATTTAATCTGTAGATGAGTCAGTCTCGAGGAAACGGGTTACCATGATCAATTCCAAGAAATGTTATCGCGAAATCATATGACTTCAAAAAGCCACTTTTCTTTGTTTATTAGTTTCTCTACTATAGCGTTGTCTATAAAGGTTATTTCCCTGTCTTTAAAAAAAAAAAAAAGGAAATTTAGAATTTAAATTCCTGAAACAAATAATAACAAAGACAAACACCAATTTGAAATAATTAAATCAACTCACTTAATGATAGGATTTCCAGTAGTGCTTCTATCCTAGTTCATAGTGTTGCCGATATTGTAGAAACTAAAGACTTATACTTTAAATTATTATTTATTATTAATTAAACTTTACTTGGCTTTCGGTGGGCTAACCATTGGCCATGTTAACGTATACTTTAAATGCTTTAATACATTTATTTATACGTTCATTCTATTAAAACAAATACGATAGCTATAAATCGGTGGCCTTCATGATTCACGGATCTAACGGATATGCCGTGTCAACAGATTCCGGATTTTTTTTTTTCTGTAATTATCGCCTGTACCACCAGGGAGCAGGTCGGATTCCTTATGGCCATGGGGTTTTTCAATATTGTTTTGTTGGTACTCTGTTAGGAAACGGAAGTTCTGCCATTATACCCCTTGCTCTGTGCATTATACCCCAGTGTTTGAGTTGAGTTCGGCTTTCACAAAAAAACGTATCAGGTTCGTTGCATTGATTTTTAAAAAAATTTAGTTAATTTAGGTGATGATGAAGGTTTGAAGCGCATTTTTCATGACTTTGTTTATGTCACAGTGTTATTTTTTGCCTATACTCTGTAAAACTCGTTGCAAAAATCGTTCCGACAAGATGCATCATAACCTATGCTATCACGAATATCTTGGATATGACAATTTATCTCGACTACACTGACGAATGATTACTGCTATTGATTTAGTTTAATATTTTGTTTGATATTTTAGGAGTTCTAAATTTTAAAAAAAGGCAGGATGGCTATTCCGCCATACCTCCTGTCCCCAAATCCATGGGCCACCATGATGGCCCAACAAGCACAAGCCGCACAAATGGCTGCTGCACAGGCTGCCCATGCAGCTATGCAGACTCAAGCAATTCAGGCACAGAGGGCAAACATTATGGTTGGACCTGCACCACCAGCTGTACCTAAGCCAATTGAAACCATTCCTGAAGAAAAATTACAGGAGAAATGTAAATATTGCTGTATTATTGTTGCTCTTATAATTATAATTTTTTTTTTCCTAAAGTAAAAATGTTTTTAATATGGTTGTTTATTTTCAGCACAAAAGTGGCAACAGTTACAAAATAAAAGATATGCTGAAAAAAGAAAATTTGGTTTTGTTGATGCTCAGAAGGAGGACATGCCACCTGAACATGTTCGGAAGATTATAAGAGACCATGGTGATATGAGCAGTAGGAAGTATAGACATGATAAACGAGTTTACTTAGGGTGAGTAACAACAAATTTGTGTTTTTATTTTATTTTAATATTTATTTTAATATTTATTTATTAAGTTTTGTTCAATTTTTTCAGAGCATTAAAATACATGCCTCATGCTGTGATGAAACTTTTAGAAAATATGCCTATGCCTTGGGAACAAATCAGAGATGTAAAGGTACTATATCATATAACTGGTGCTATTACATTTGTAAATGAAATACCTTGGGTGATAGAGCCAGTTTACATAGCTCAGTGGGGTACAATGTGGATTATGATGAGAAGAGAGAAAAGAGATCGTCGTCATTTTAAAAGAATGAGATTTCCACCTTTTGATGATGAAGAACCGCCTCTTGATTATGCTGATAACGTTTTGGATGTAGAGCCTTTAGAAGCAATTCAAATTGAAATGGAACCTGATGAAGATGGGCCTGTAGCTGAATGGTTCTATAATCATAAACCATTGGAAGGCACAAAGTACGCATTGATTCTAATGAAGTATAAAAACAAAAAATTTATGGAACTTATCTTTTTTTTTTTCAGGCATGTTAATGGGCCTACTTACAGAAGATGGTTTTTAACTTTACCACAGATGGCTACTTTATATCGTTTAGCCAATCAACTTTTGACTGATCTTGTTGACGAGAATTATTTTTATCTCTTTGACCATGCATCATTTTTCACAGCAAAGGCGTTGAATATGGCCATTCCAGGAGGACCCAAATTTGAACCTCTTATTAAAGATGCAAATCCGGCGTAAGTTTTTTTAAATTTATGAAAGATACATTTCAAGAATGATGTTCTAGGTTAAACCTGTAAATAATCATAATCTTGCTAGCAGAAAATGTTAGACATTATTGTGATTAATTACTGGCATGGCTCATTTTTGTGGTATAACAGCGTTATTAATTACATGTAATTGAGAATACATTTGATTTTTTTTTTTTAACAGGGACGAAGACTGGAATGAGTTTAATGACATCAATAAAATTATTATAAGACAGCCAATAAGGACAGAATATAGAATAGCATTCCCTCATTTGTACAATGATTTACCACATTACGTTCATTTGTCTTGGTAAGAAATTTTTTAAAATGAAATTTTTAACTTTATTATTCACATAAGTTTTGAGATGATCCTAGAGTTAGTATCATCTTACTAAAATGTGATAAAATGAAGTGCGTGGTTATTAGTTGTTTTGTCGAAGGGTTGTGAAATAACTGCTGAATCCGCAAACAAATTTTATCTCCAGAAAAAAGATGATTCAAATTCTTTCAGTAAATAATGAATTTTATTTTTATACGCAGGTACCATACGCCGAACGTTGTTCACATAAAAATCGAAGATCCAGATTTGCCGGCTCTATATTTTGATCCTTTAATTAATCCAATATCGCATAGACATTCAATTAAGGTAAGAAGAGAGTTTAAAAAAAAAAAGTGTTCCAAAAGTATATTTAAGCGTACTGTTTTTTTTTTTTTTTTTTTTTTTTTTTTTTTAATAGAATGTCGAAGTTTTACCGGACGACGAGGAATTCGAGCTTAAAGATGATGTGGAAAGTTTTTTTCAAGCAACTCAGTTGTACACAGATAATACAGCTCACGGCATCGCTCTGCTTTGGGCTCCTAGGCCCTTCAATCTCAGATCAGGAAGAACGAGAAGAGCAATCGATATTCCTTTAGTAAAGTCATGGTATCGTGAACATTGCCCACCTGGCCAACCGGTTAAAGTTAGAGTTAGTTATCAAAAGCTTCTTAAATATTATGTTTTAAATGCTTTGAAACACCGACCGCCCAAACCACAAAAGAAAAGGTAAGTTGGAAGACTTAAAAGTGAAGAATAAATCTAAAAATTTAATCATCTTTTTTTTTTTTATAGATATTTATTTAGATCATTCAAATCCACGAAATTTTTCCAAACGACAAAATTAGATTGGGTCGAAGCTGGATTACAAGTTTGCCGTCAAGGTTACAACATGCTTAATCTTTTAATTCACAGGAAAAATTTAAATTATTTGCATTTGGATTACAATTTTAATTTGAAACCGGTGAAGACCTTAACGACGAAAGAAAGAAAAAAATCGCGGTTCGGAAATGGTAAGTGTTCTGTTATGTTCACTCTGGAGGGCGTAGATGAAATTCGAGTTCTATCTTTAAGTTCTACCCTAGTTCTTTTGTAACTGTTGCTGCCATTTTAGGATGTAGGGAAAGCAATTCTAAATTTTTGTTTGAATAAATAGTGAAAATCTTTTTTCAGCTTTTCATCTTTGTCGAGAAATTCTTCGTCTAACGAAACTCATAGTCGATTCGCATGTCCAGTATCGACTAAATAACGTAGATGCATTTCAGCTTGCGGACGGCTTGCAGTACATTTTTGCCCACGTGGGTCAACTTACGGGAATGTATCGATACAAGTATAAGTTGATGAGGCAGATCCGTATGTGCAAAGATTTAAAACATTTGATTTATTATCGTTTCAATACCGTAAGTGTTAAAAAATTTTCCAGATTTTTTAGAAATATTATTGAATTTTTATATTTTAAACATTTAATTATTTTAAAAGAGGAGTCATTACGATGTCTGAAAAGGCTGTTTTTTTTTTTCTGTTTGATTTAGGGACCAGTTGGAAAAGGGCCTGGCTGCGGATTCTGGGCACCAGGATGGAGAGTTTGGTTATTTTTCATGAGAGGGATCACTCCGCTTTTGGAGAGATGGCTTGGAAATCTTCTCTCCCGACAGTTCGAAGGAAGGCATTCGAAAGGAGTTGCTAAAACCGTCACAAAACAGCGAGTCGAGTCCCATTTCGATTTAGAACTTCGTGCTTCCGTAATGCATGACATAGTCGATATGATGCCGGAAGGGATTAAACAGAACAAAGCTCGAACCATTTTGCAGCATTTGTCTGAAGCTTGGCGGTGCTGGAAAGCCAACATTCCTTGGAAGGTAATAAATTACGTAAATTATTTAAAAAAAAAAAAAAAATTATATTAAGTTGCCAAAAAAAATTTGTGATGAGTCCGCAGGGGTCCAGAATTCAGTCATACATGTGGGCTGACGAATAATTAATTGATTCACTTGAGGTGACGTCTTATTTGTTCGGAAACCTGGCGTACTGAAATTTTTTTCCAAAAATTAATTTTTATTACTTTTACTTAATTTTTATTGTTTTTTAATGGTTTTTATTTTATTTTTGCTTTTCAGGTTCCAGGATTGCCTATCCCGATCGAAAATATGATCCTCCGTTACGTGAAAATGAAAGCTGATTGGTGGACCAACACAGCTCATTACAATCGAGAAAGAATTCGACGAGGGGCCACCGTTGATAAAACCGTTTGCAAGAAAAATTTGGGGCGATTAACTCGTTTGTATTTGAAAGCGGAGCAAGAAAGGCAGCACAATTACTTGAAGGACGGTCCTTACATCTCTCCGGAAGAAGCAGTTGCAATTTACACTACCACCGTTCATTGGCTCGAATCGCGAAGATTCGCACCGATTCCGTTTCCTCCTTTGTCTTACAAGCATGACACGAAATTGTTAATCCTCGCGCTTGAACGTTTAAAAGAAGCCTATTCCGTTAAATCGAGGTTGAATCAAAGTCAAAGAGAGGAATTGGGGCTCATCGAACAGGCTTACGATAATCCTCACGAAGCTCTGTCAAGGATTAAACGTCATTTGCTAACGCAAAGAGCTTTCAAGGAAGTCGGGATTGAATTCATGGATCTTTACAGTCATTTGATCCCGGTTTACGACGTTGAGCCGTTAGAAAAAATCACGGATGCTTATTTGGATCAATATTTATGGTACGAAGCAGATAAACGACGTTTGTTCCCACCGTGGGTGAAGCCTGCAGACACTGAACCTCCGCCATTGTTGGTGTATAAATGGTGTCAAGGGATTAATAATTTGCAAGACGTCTGGGACGTGAGCGAAGGAGAATGCAACGTTTTGTTAGAATCCAAATTCGAAAAAATGTACGAAAAGATCGATTTGACGTTGTTGAATCGTCTTTTGCGTTTGATCGTGGATCATAACATTGCTGATTACATGACTGCAAAAAATAACGTGGTGATTAATTATAAGGATATGAACCATACAAACAGCTACGGTAAAAAAAAATATTCCTTTAGTTTTTGGTAAGAATGTTGTTAATTTGTAATTGATTTTTCGTTGCAGGTATCATCAGAGGTCTTCAGTTTGCCAGTTTTATTGTTCAATATTATGGCTTAGTGTTGGATTTGTTAGTTTTGGGTCTTCAGCGCGCATCCGAAATGGCAGGGCCGCCACAAATGCCGAATGATTTCTTAACTTTTCAAGATGTTGCGTCCGAAACGGCCCATCCTATTAGGTTGTATTGCCGATATGTGGACAAAATTCACTTGTTTTTGAGGTAAGAAAAACCAATGTATCCATTTTTTTCTAGAAAAAAAGAAATCTTTGAAGATAAATAATTCCTTTTTTGTTTTTCCAGATTTTCTGCTGAAGAAGCCAGAGACTTAATTCAAAGATATTTGACAGAACATCCCGATCCGAACAACGAAAATATCGTCGGGTATAATAATAAAAAATGTTGGCCACGTGATGCAAGGATGAGACTGATGAAACACGATGTTAATCTGTAAGTAAAGCAACTGCTGAGGATAATATATTCATCCCGTTTTAATATTTCTGAAATGAGGCCGAAACAAATCGACCTTATAAAGACAAAATGGGAAACAGTAATAAAGCATATGTACTGGCTTCAAGTCTTTTAGTAGCTTGGTAGTTACCAAAATTGCAACAAAATTACTTTTTTAAAAAATATTTTTTGTCGCTAACTCCAATTTTTTTTTCTTTTATAGGGGACGAGCAGTATTTTGGGATATTAAAAATCGACTTCCAAGATCAACGACAACGATCCAATGGGAAAATAGCTTCGTTTCCGTTTATTCAAAAGATAATCCAAATTTATTATTTAACATGAGTGGATTTGAATGTCGCATTTTGCCGAAGGTAACCATTTTTATTTTTTAAGCATAAAAATGGAGTAAAATGTAATGGATTTCTTTTTTTTTTTCCAGTGCCGTACGAGCCACGAAGAGTTCACACATAGGGACGGAGTTTGGAATTTGCAAAACGAAGTTACCAAAGAAAGGACGGCTCAGTGCTTTTTACGAGTCGACGAAGAATCCTTAGGGAGATTTCACAACCGAGTGAGGCAAATTTTAATGGCCAGCGGGTCCACCACTTTCACAAAAATCGTTAACAAATGGAACACCGCTTTAATCGGTTTGATGACGTACTTCAGAGAAGCCGTCGTCAACACTCAAGAGTTACTAGATTTATTAGTCAAGTGCGAAAATAAAATTCAGACTCGAATCAAAATCGGTTTGAACTCAAAATGCCTTCAAGATTTCCTCCGTGGTATTTTACACTCCGAAAGAATTGGGAGGGTTAGGAATGTTGTCGATGGGTCACGTTTTAATTCCTCAATCCGATTTAAGATGGTCGAAGCAAACAGACGTTGGAATCACGCATTTCCGATCGGGTATGAGCCACGACGAAGATCAACTAATCCCGAATTTATACCGATATATTCAACCGTGGGAATCTGAATTTATTGATTCCCAAAGAGTGTGGGCGGAATACGCCTTAAAAAGGCAAGAAGCCAACGCGCAAAACCGGCGTTTGACCCTTGAAGACCTTGAAGATTCTTGGGACAGAGGGATCCCGAGGATTAACACTTTGTTTCAAAAGGACAGACATACGTTAGCTTACGACAAAGGCTGGAGGATTCGTACCGAATTTAAGCAATATCAAGTTTTGAAGCAAAATCCGTTTTGGTGGACACATCAGCGACACGACGGAAAGCTATGGAATTTAAATAATTACAGGACTGATATGATTCAAGCTTTAGGAGGAGTCGAAGGAATTTTGGAACACACGCTGTTTAAAGGGACTTATTTCCCTACTTGGGAAGGGTTGTTCTGGTGAGTAGCATAATCATTAATTCTGGACTTCAGAGGGAAAGGACTCTAATCGGTTTTTTGTTATGCATTTTTTTAAGTGCAAAACAGAAGACAGACGAAACCTCAACCTCGGACGTCCGGTGTTGTTTTTTTAAGTTTGAGATAAAACTCATTAGTTTTATTGGAAAATGCTTTTATGCAAGATTAATTTTGAAGATAACAGGGCCTTCGGCATTTAAGTGTTTGCCGAATGGTAGTATACATCTTCAACATATTTAATTAGATTATATTAGACTTGATAGGGAAAACAAGTTTAAAACTGATTTTTTTTTTTGCTAATTCCGAAATTAATTTAGTTCTAATTTCTGAAAATCTCGCAAAATTAATTTTCATTAATTAATTTTATTTTATTTTTTTTATTTTAGGGAAAAAGCATCCGGTTTCGAAGAATCCATGAAATACAAAAAACTAACCAACGCCCAGCGTTCCGGTTTAAATCAAATTCCGAATCGTCGATTCACATTATGGTGGTCTCCGACAATCAACAGAGCCAACGTTTACGTCGGTTTTCAAGTGCAACTGGATTTAACGGGGATTTTTATGCACGGAAAAATCCCCACTCTTAAAATTTCTTTAATTCAAATTTTCCGAGCTCACTTGTGGCAGAAAATCCACGAATCCGTCGTTATGGATCTGTGTCAAGTGTTCGATCAAGAGCTTGACGCTTTGGAAATCGAAACCGTTCAAAAAGAAACGATTCACCCTCGTAAATCTTACAAAATGAATTCTTCATGCGCTGACATACTGTTATTTGCCTCATACAAATGGAACGTTTCTCGTCCTTCCCTTTTGGCGGATTCCAAGGACACTATGGACAACACGACGACTCAAAAATACTGGATTGACGTTCAGTTGCGTTGGGGCGATTACGATTCCCACGATATCGAAAGATACGCCAGGGCTAAATTTTTGGATTATACAACGGACAACATGTCGATTTATCCATCGCCGACAGGAGTTCTCATCGCCATTGATTTGGCTTATAATTTACACAGCGCTTACGGAAATTGGTTCCCTGGTTGCAAGCCTTTGATACAACAGGCGATGGCAAAAATCATGAAAGCCAATCCTGCTTTATACGTATTAAGGGAACGTATTAGGAAAGCTCTTCAGTTATATTCGTCAGAGCCGACCGAACCGTATCTTTCTTCTCAGAACTACGGAGAATTATTTTCAAATCAAATTATTTGGTTCGTGGACGACACGAACGTGTACCGAGTGACGATACACAAGACGTTCGAAGGGAATTTAACTACGAAACCGATCAACGGAGCCATTTTCATTTTCAACCCAAGGACCGGGCAGTTGTTCTTGAAAATCATTCACACCTCCGTGTGGGCGGGACAAAAACGTTTAGGTCAGTTGGCTAAATGGAAAACCGCAGAAGAAGTAGCTGCTTTGATTCGATCGTTACCCGTGGAGGAACAACCGAAACAAATTATCGTCACTAGGAAGGGAATGTTGGATCCGTTGGAAGTGCATTTACTTGATTTCCCGAACATTGTGATCAAAGGATCGGAATTGCAATTGCCGTTCCAAGCTTGCTTGAAGGTGGAAAAATTCGGTGATCTCATTTTGAAAGCGACCGAGCCTCAGATGGTTTTGTTTAATTTGTACGACGATTGGTTGAAGACAATTTCTTCGTACACGGTAAATTTTTTTTTTCTTTTTTTTTTTGGTTGGTAATTTTGTATTAATCAAGCTTTTCCTTTTTTTATTAGGCCTTCTCTCGTTTGATTTTGATTTTACGAGCTCTTCACGTGAACACGGAAAGGACGAAAGTAATTCTGAAACCAGACAAGACTACGATTACCGAGCCGCATCATATTTGGCCAACATTGTCCGATGAAGAATGGATTAAGGTTGAAGTTCAGTTGAAGGATTTGATTTTGGCGGATTACGGCAAAAAGAACAAGTAAGTATTTATTATGTAATAAAATTGGAAAAGTCTTCCGGTGTTCGGATAGAAATTATTTCGAAAAAATTTATTTTAAAGTGAGAATTTTCTATGGATCATGTGCACTGCAGGTCCCTAGTTCTGTTTAATTTTATAATGTTCCAAACGGCCATAATACCTTTCTTCATTTTCTTTAATTTTATGGCTACTAATCTTTTTTTATTCTTTTTCAGTGTCAACGTGGCCTCATTGACTCAATCCGAAATCCGAGACATCATCCTCGGTATGGAAATCAGCGCTCCATCCGCTCAACGTCAACAAATCGCGGAAATCGAAAAGCAAACGAAAGAGCAATCGCAGTTAACCGCCACGACCACGAGGACCGTGAACAAACACGGAGACGAAATAATCACGGCCACCACATCGAATTACGAAACCCAGACTTTCAGTTCGAAAACCGAATGGAGAGTTCGAGCCATCTCCGCCACAAATCTTCATTTACGTACTAATCACATTTACGTGTCGTCGGACGACATCAAAGAAACCGGATACACTTACATTTTACCGAAGAACGTGTTGAAAAAATTCGTTACTATTTCTGATCTTCGAGCTCAGATCGCTGGGTACTTGTACGGTATCAGTCCGCCGGATAATCCGCAGGTGAAAGAAATTCGGTGTATTGTCATGCCGCCGCAGTGGGGAACACATCAAACCGTCCATTTACCTAATCAGCTGCCGCAGCATCCGTATTTGAAGGAAGTAGAACCCTTGGGTTGGATTCATACGCAGCCTAATGAACTCCCGCAGCTTTCCCCGCAGGATATAACGACTCACGCGAAAGTTATGGCGGAAAATTCATCTTGGGACGGTGAAAAAACTATCATTATCACTTGCAGTTTCACTCCTGGATCTTGCTCTTTGACTGCTTATAAATTAACCCCGAGGTTTGTGTTTAAGAATTAAATTTTTTGTTTTCAAAATCAAAAATTTGTTATTAATTGTTGTTCTTTTTTTTCAGTGGATACGAATGGGGTAGACAAAACACAGATAAAGGAAATAATCCGAAAGGATATTTGCCAAGCCACTACGAAAAGGTACAAATGTTGCTGTCTGACAGATTTTTAGGATTTTTCATGGTTCCTTCTCAAGGATCATGGAATTATAATTTTATGGGCGTTCGACATGACGTCAACATGAAATATGAGTTACAATTAGCAAATCCCAAAGAATTTTATCACGAGGTACATAGGCCAGCTCATTTCTTAAATTTCTCTTCGTTGGAAGACGGTGACGGTGTTGGAGCTGACAGAGAAGATATGTTTCAATAGACTGTGTGTTAAATATTTTATTTTCAGTGTAAATATCATTTTTAAATATAATTGACTTAAATCAAATAATTTTTGGATGCTACTTTATTTGATTTGCAAGTAAAAACTTTTAACACTCAAAATGAAGGTAACTATAATGTGTAAGCACTTTCAGAGCTACTGTAATTAAAAGAGTCTTTACTAAGAGGGAAGATATAGTTCCCAATTGTACGTAAAGTTTCAACCGCTACTTAATTTTTATATAGTCTTAAACTCACATGATTTTTCTTGGAATTTATGCATTGTCCGAAGAAATTAACCACCGATTTTTACGGTGTGCTTACACCCTAAAAGGAAAACAGTCCAAATTTCAGTAAAATGTGTACGACTCGAAAATTTCCTTAAAAAAGCTTTTTTAAACAAAATCACTCTTTATGGTAGTCGAAAACTTCATATGGACTTTTCTTAATGGACATTTAACATTAGTGACTGCATTTCGTTTTCTCCTTCCTCCCCTAAAACGATAACATTTGATGTCTCAATATCAATTTGCAACGAAGACGAATAGACAATACTTCTAAAAGTATCTAAAAATTTATTCCGGAAGTGACGTCACACTCACATGGCTATGTCACATCCGCCTTCCCCTCCGCGCCATATTGGTTTTTACTATTTTCTGCGTTTTTGAAGAAAAAGATTTATTTTCTTAAAACTAAATACTTTACTTTTGGAAATAAATAAATAAAAACAAAAAAACTATCAGAAAGCTTTCTTTTTTTGTAGCGGTAGCGGGAAGATGCATTTTTCGAAACAATCGGAATGACAAAATCCACAGCCTTCTACAGTAACAAATGCAAGCCGCGGAATAATGCAATATGTCGTGTCATGTCTGTTTCTTGTTACGGTAAACGAATAAAATTAAGGATATATATATTAGTGTAGTTCAAACGATTTCAGTAAGAAATCAATTCTCAAGTGGATTTTGTGTAATGTATAGTAGTTTTTGGTTTGTTGGAATGCTGTGTTTGAAGTGAATAAAATGGAGTCTGTTCATCCCAACCTAACCTGAGCGTTCTTGGAGTCATGCAGAAGCCGGAGGAATATTCGTAGTTTCTATGGATTGGTGAGTCAATATTTTTCAATTTTAGCATGGACTAGGAACACATATTCGTTTACGATAGAAATGCATTTGTATTTTACCTCGGAGCAAATTGTGTTTCATATCGTTATGATTTCGTGAGATTCGGGGCGTCAGTTTCTTAAGTGTCAAATAAGACCTATGTTTTATGACCACAGCATTATGTTTCTTGAAGCAGTGGGGTATTGCATTTATAGTTCTTCCTAATCAGAACCTTGTTTAAGGATCCCTTCATGTTGAGTTTCAATTTGATTTTCTGTGGCATACTTGCTGATGCTTGAAGCCTGTTAAAACCGTTAGTAGGTAAAGTTAAAAAAACTCTTTATCCCATCAGTTTCTGTAAAAGAGCTTAGCGAATTTTTGCAGAATTTTTTAAAAATTATAATTTTTGTTGTAATTCTGATACCCATAGCCCTTTCTTAATGGAATGTGAAAAGTGCAATTAATATTCCAGTACTTTTATAATTCTGATGTAAAAATTCAATAAAAATTGTAAAGCCCACAGTCGCTACAAATCTGGTTTCCTAAAGAAAAAGGTATCATTAGTGATTTAAGTTTTTGAGAATTTCAAAAATAACAGAATATTTTAGTGATTGCATCAGGCATATGATGAATATTATTGATGTGTGCTTTTCCTGCTTTACTTCAGTTTCTTTTTTAACTGCTACAGTTTCTTATTTTTTATTGGAGATTTTAATCTTTAAAAATATTCTAGCTTCTTTTACATCTAAAATTACAAAAATGTAAAAAAAAAACAATAAGGGAATGATGTCACTTCTTATTATATCATTTATAAGATACATATTATTCCTTAAGGAAATACATATAGTTTAAAACAATCAATATTTCTTTAAGAATTTTTTAAGGTATGAGGTATTTCTTCAAAGATCCAAAAATTACTATTTTTTGATCCAAAGCACCTGAGATTTTTTTAACTGCCACCAGGAAAAATGTCTTTACAAAATATTTTGAAATGTTATGACATGTTTTACATAGTTACAGTCAAATTTTATTTTCCCCTTTAAAAGCTTTTGATTGACATGCCTGATTGTTGCTCTTGATTTGTTGTAGGTAGGATGTCTTTGAAATTATCTGATAGATTAAGATAACAAAGTTCGAATGGGGTCTCTAATTAAATTGATAAAACAATAGAAAAACAATAGAATTAGAATATTGCAATGCAAGAAATTAGAGTTACTTGGTTGAGTGCTTGTGAATTTTTTTCACAATAAATTAATAACATTTTTTTCATTTTATCCAAATAACAATCATATTGAAAAAATTAAATTAAAAGAATGACAGGATGGTATAAAATACACATTTCAATTTCTTACTCCCAACTTTTCAGCACTCTGGGAAAAATTGGCCATTGCGAAAGCAAAAATGCCTTTTGGCGAAAAACATTACCATAAAAATCATGCGAAAACAATGAAAATATCTTGTCAGGAAACAATCTGTCTGTTGTCATCAAGAATTTTTATTTTGCTATCAAACGTTTCCTTTTTCTAAGTGTGATTGGAGAATTAGACTCTGATTTGTAACATCTTTACATTTTTACAAATAATTCTACTACAAGAATGGCTGTTGCCAATGATAATCCGATAAACGGCATGGACAGTACTTGTTTCATTTGCACTATTTCCACGGGACGAAATGCATCTTTCACGTTTTCCTCTCTATCTGCTTTCGTAATCATTTTCTGCATACGTTTCTGAATTCCGTATTCATATAATCGGATGACACTAAGACAAAAGAGAAAATTGTATATTGTATTTTGATAATTGTATTTTGAATTTTTGGTTCCCCATACTTGTGGTTGAATACTTTTGTCAGTTCGCTATACTCCATCACATAGAATCCTACGAAGGTTTTAAACAGTGGTTGGGGAATTTTGTACGCGTTACATGGTAACGGTAACAGGAAATTATTTGTTTGCTCCAAAACAAAGTTTCTGTAACAAATCTCCATTTGACGAGTATTGTATTCTCTAAAATCGACTTTAATGGTATAGTTTTGACCAAAGTTTTCTATTAACGGGTTTGTCTCGTTAAAAACTTAAAAATGTAAATTGACATTTAAACGCAGGACACGGTGGTCAACTAGACATTTTTTAATCCACAAAAATGTGGTTAAAAATCTGATTTCACAGTTTCATCAATTAAATATCGAAAATCCGTTAAAACCGAATCATATTTGCTCGGCTTAGCGAGATAAGGGTTACGTCTATGCTTAACTTATGGTAGTAGGTGCAGCCTAGGCGTATCACCACTCTATCCATAAGTTAAGCATAGACGCAACAATTATCTCGCTAGGATAAGCAAATAGGATTTTGGTTTTAACGGATTTTCGATATTTAATTGATTCTTAATGAAGCTGTGAAGTCAGATTTTTACCTCATTTTTTTGGATTAAGAGGAGGCTTCATGTATACCAAAATAATGGCTGCTTTCTCTAATACTCGATTTACGATAAAAAAAATCCAAATTATAGATATCTAATCAGCTCCTAACGTATACTCTGGAATTTTTAGTGCAAGTTTCAACTTGTCTGAAATGCATGGGCAGCGTTAAAATAATTTCAAAAAAATTCCGGAAAAACTTTTGATTTCGTTTTTCTGGTTTTTGTTTGCTTGGAACAAGTTCAAACTTGTACCAAAAATACAAGAAAAAGTCAAAGGAGTTCGTTAGATATCTAAAATTTGACTTTTCCCCCCGTAAATCGAGTGTTAAAGCAAAACACCCATTCCTCTGAAGCCTCTTAATAATTGTCTAGTTGACCATCGTGCGAAAAAATAAATTAAAACTGTATTGAATTTACGTTCAACCAAAGATTGACAGGACCAGGGTTTTTCATCAGTAATTTGTAACGTCCATTTTTCACGAATTCTTCCAAATTTTTGAATGGTGGATCCAAAGTTTCGACTGTTAAATAAGATGTGATTGTTAGATTATAGGAGGAGAGTAAAGAACACTTCCAAAGTTTCCGTTGAACTAACTAAACGTTTCGTATATTGTGTCATAAGGTTATACAAAAATATGCGTCATCCATTCATACAGGCTTTCATCCCCACTCAGCACATTTGGTCATTCAAACCTAACTTTACATCTTATCTATATACATATCTTTTCAGTACCGTATTGAGGCCTTTCATCTTAGGGGATTTTCAACATTGAATTCTAACGTTCCCCCCTGTTGAAAAGACCCAATAGCTTACAAAACCTCTGAAACTGTTGCGTAGGTAGCCCTTTTGTAAACATATCACCCAATTGATTCGCTGAATCAATTTTGTATAATGTTATTTCATTTTCTTTAATCGTTTCGGCAACATATTTCAAATCTACATCAGAATGCTTTAACTTAAGATTATTATTGGGATTTCGGAGTGCATCTAAACACGGTTGGTTATCTTCATAAACATTAATTTTACAATCATCCACTCCAAAATCTTTCAGCAATTTTTTCATAAAAATACCTTCTTCAACCGCTAATGCTAAGCTATGTAATTCAGCACCCGGAGTACTTCTAGTTACACGATGCTGTTTTTGCGTTTTCCAAACCACCGAATTATTCCCTAGCTGAATCACCAAGCCTGACAAACTTTTACGATCATTAATATCATTAGCCCAATCTGCATCGGCATATACATTTAAATCAAGATTACCTGTACGCTTGTAGGTAATGACGTCATTAATTGTTCCTTTTAAGTACCGTAATATATGTTTTGCATATACCCATGCTTCTTGAGTTACATTATTTGTGAACTGACTAAAATAATTAACTGCAAATGCAATGTCTGGACGAGTGTTGCATAAAAATAGCAAACTTCCAATTAACTCATTATACGGCGTCCAAACATTTGAACCCTCAGTTTTCTTAATTTGCAGTTGAGGTTGAATAGGTAAAGACATTGGATTTGCATCGAACATATTAAATTTATACAATAATTTTTCAATGTAATGACTCTGACTTATAGTTAATACCCCTTTCGTTTGATTATAATCAGTCTTAAATCCTAAAAAATATTTAATTCCCCTTTATCTTTCATCTCAAATCTATTCATTAACTGTGCTTTAATTTTCTTTATTAACAATTTATTGTCACTCGCTAATATTATATCATCCACGTACAATAAAAGGTATACTATCCCATCTTGATCTTTTAAGATAAATAGACAGCAATCTCGACCAGACTGTCGAAACTTTAAAACATCAATAATATACATAGAAAAAACTGAGTTCCAACATTTGGCTGATTCTTTTAGACCATACAACGCCTTCTTTAAACGGAATACTTTATCGGTTCCCGTATACTGCGTACCAGCAGGGGGATAAATATACACATCATTTTCTAAGGTTCCGTTTAAAAAAACTGTTTTTACATCTAACTGTTCCAGATAAAAACCCTTCTCAGTGGCTAACGCCAATAACATCTTCAAAGTCGCATATTTGGCTACTGGTGCATAAACGTCACCTTCACCACATATGTTGCTTTGCTGAAAACCTCTAGCCACAAGTCGAGCTTTATATCGACTTTCCGGATCCTCTTCATGCGGTTTAAATGCATAAACCCATTTAGTGTCTATAACTTCAACCATATCAGGTTTATCGATTATTTCCCAGGTTTTATTTTTATCAATGGAATCGAGTTCCCTTTGCATAGCATTAAGCCATTCGACCCTATCATCTCGACCTTCTAAATCCTCATATTTACTTGGAATATTTTCAACATTTAAAGCACATAAATAAACCTCATAATCTTTTAATTTATCAGGCAATTTTGAACATCTTGCAGTTCCCCTTTTTACGCCTACAATTACGTCATTATTTTGTTTATATTCAGAACTTCTTTCATTTCTGACTTTATTTACATTTGTTTGTTTATTATTATTACTTTTAGAACCTCTTTCAGTTCCCACGAAATTTAAAACTTCAGAATGTCTTTCAATTCTGTTATCACCAAGTTTTGACTCATTGGAATGTCTTTCAATCCCTTCATGCTCAGAGTTCTCAGAATCTCTTTCAATTCTGCTTACCACATCTGTTTGTAAGTTATCAATGTTTAGAGCTCTTGTTTCATTATTATCTTTATCTTTTTCTATATAACGTTTATCTAAAATAATCAAATCTTTTAAAACTTTATTCTCTTTAGAAAAATACATTTTTTTTTCGTTAAAAATAACATCCCTAGCCGACCTTATTGTTTCTGCATCTGGATCCCATAATCGATAACCGTTCGGTTCATAACCTACCATGACACATTCTTTAGCTTTTGCTTCGATTTTTGTTCTAAGTTCTTTTGGAATATGCATCCAAGCCGAAGATCCGAAAATTCGCATATTGCTTATATCGGGTTTAATCCCATACCAAGCTTCCGCGGGAGTTTTATTGCAAAGACTTTTCGATGGACTTCGATTAATGGCATAATTGACATACAAGACTGCTTCCCCCCATAACTCCTTAGGAGCATTTGCACGAATTAATACAGCTCTAACCTTGTCCATAATAGATCTGTTCTTTCGCTCAGCTTTTCCGTTTAATTGAGGAGTATATGGAATGGTATAATCCAAAACCGTTCCATTTCCCTTACAAAAATTAATGAGTTGATTTGAGATATATTCACCCCCATTGTCACATCTGAATTTTACCAATTTTAAATTAAATTTTGTTTCAACCATTCGGGTATATTCTTCGTAATATTGAAATACTTCTGATTTTGAAGTCAATAAGTAAATAATGGTAAAATTGGTAAAATCATCAATGAAGGTGACAAAATATTTCTTATTAAAATAAGCTGTAGGATCAATAGGCCCACAGACATCAGAATGGACGATTTCTAAAACTCTAGAACTTCTATGTCTTATATGAAAAGGTAAACGAGTCATTTTTCCCTGAATACAACTCTCACAAATAATTTCTTCATTAAAATCAATCTTATTATTAATTCCATTTACTAAATTTTCTTTAATTAATTTGTGAAAGTTAGTATTGCCGATATGTGCCAAACGATCATGCCATAATTGTCACATTGAAGAATTTTCTACGACAAATGACTCATGAGCATGATTATTCGACACAATCATAATTTCGTACAAAACACCTAACGTACCCTCTAAAATTAATTTATTTCCCTTGTATACATTGGTTCTACCGTCTTTAAATTCAGTTTTAAAACCATCTAAGTCCAATTTCGAAATTGATAACAAATTCCTACGAATTTCAGGTATAAAAAGTACATCATCAAATTGTCTTAATCCTTTCTCAATGAAAAAAAGTATTCAAAAAACAATGCAAAAATCTTGGAAGGTTATTTTTAAACATTGATAGTTTTACAACCAGCATTCAATGGACCAGACAAATCTTTTTCAGAATATCTCAGGGAAAAAAATTAAAAACAATTTCTATGGCTTAACCCTTTCCTGTCTAGGCCTATTTTTAAGATTGGACTCTCCCGGACTGAATTTATAAGACTGATGTAAATGTTTTTTCTGGACTACAGAGAGGTCCTAAACTCATCCCTAGTAAGTACGGCGCCTTGCAATCCAGTGTTAGGCAATCCGTGCATAGGAGTTAAATGTAACGCCGTAATCTCAACTTATTATTTTTTAGGGATTTTAAACTATTGCTTAACTGTTTTTGAGGTCAGAGATTCCGAAGTTTGAGTCTATTTCGACGTAGGAGCCCGAGAAGTGTTATACGTCTATTCTTGGGGGTAAAGACTGGGTAAGGTAGCGTGTATGAAAATATATACTAATACTGATATCACGTTCACAAATCTTTATTTAAAAATATCTCTCGGAGGAGTATAAGTTCACTATTTTACAACTGAACAATTACCGCCCTTTTCCGTTTCGCCGCGACGTTAGTTCTAGAACTAGCCTTTAAAATTCGCGAATAGACTGACTGTTTTTACTGCCAGTAAGACCTTTTAAACCCTCTTCTCGGCCTGTCTTACTTCTGCGTAAGACCCAGATAGACCATCACGCATTTGCGATGGTCTCGATCTGATTGGCTTAGACCTATGGCGCCTAAGAGAAAGGGTTGGTCTTACCTGGCAATAATTCGTATTTTTTGCTGACTTTCGAAGATGTCTCGAAAAGTCATTATCGGCTATTATGCCTCTAAACGGCTTCGCTTTCTTTTTGGTCCAAAAGCGTGTTTCGCTTATTGAAACAAGGCTTAAGAAACTGTGGCGCCGGATCGTCAATAAAACCGTCTGGCCGTTGAATAAAAGAAAGGGTGAGCGACAGGTTAGGCGACAGTTCCTCGTATTGATTTTATAAAAATCGAGAGGAACGGTTAGGCGACAGTTCCTCGTATTGGTCTTATAAAAATCGAGAGGAACTGTTGCGTAACATATTTTCCGGGCGCAGAGGCACGAGACTGATGCTGCCCAGACAATGGGTTGCATCAACGAGTGCCTCGATAAAGAAAGCAAGAATGAAAGAACGGAAAAATGCGGCAGTACAAAGAGCGAATACAAATGGTTACAAAAACAACATGTAAATAATTAATATAAAGATAGACACAAACGAATACAAAGTGTAATGCGATATTATAAAGACAGAGGACCTGAAATAGGTCAGACAAGACAAACATAGAGTACATAGACATATTTGCTATACAGAAATAGAATATGGAAACACAGACATAGAATAAAATACAGAGTAATAAATAGACAGAAAGAGAATAATAAAGCGGTGATCAGACGCAAAATTGATAAAAGAGACATAGAAATAATAGACATTAAAATACATTGAAAGAGATAAACACGAATAAGTACATTAGTATGCGATAAATTGAATATATGATAAAATGAATATAATAGACACAAAGAAGTAGATAAATGTTATTGTAAAAAATTTGTGTAAAGTTATTGATTTATTACTACTTGTTAGGAGCTAAAGAGTGGTATAGGTAAGGAAAGGGAAAGAAGAAGTAAAGATAATGCGTACAATGAGTAAAGAGGTAACAGCTAATGTAATAAAATGAATAACCAAAAGCGGGACTAACGACGATGCTTATAACGAAGAGATAGGAAGGAATATAATACACTTAGAATTAAGTTAGTGATGAGAAAGAATACTCAAGACTAGCAAGACTTATGGGTACTAAGGTTTATAAATTAAAGATTCTTATGACTAAACCTATGCTTATAATGAACTTAATAATGAAGAAAAGACTTATGAATTAACTATGCTTAGGGTTGACGCGTCTTACAAACTAGGCCTAGAATTAAAAAAAAAATTGAACGCGAAATATTCGAAAGGATAATCAAGAAAGAACTAGTATGGGACTGAGAACATTGTAAAGTCCTAAGAACTGCTAAAATGGAATATATTGACGTCAAAATGAATAATTGACCTGTTTACTGTAGCGCTTGGGGGCTGTACAAGTATTACGTAAGCATGATTTTGGTGATTTTTGACCCCCTCCCCCCCCTAATAAGCAAAAATAGGCTTCCTCTTATGGAGGTTTAACATTGGCGTAAGCATCTGAAGGACCCCCTCCCCCCCCTAAGGTGCTTACGTAATACTTGTACAGCCCCTTGACTTCGACTTACATATAAAAAAAATTGAGAACAAATCAGCTGAGTATGATTATTATCATTATTATTAGTATCATTTATTATAATTAATCAATCAATCAAGTTATCATTCAATTATTTATTGTTTGTAAATTATGAATTTTTTTTTTTTTTTTTTTTTTTTTTTTTTTTTTTTTTTTAAATTTGGTTTTAAAAAATCTTCAAATTTTTTAAATCGTTAAATCTTGTTAAAAGTTTACTAATGTTGGATACGAAAAGCTTTATATTTTGATTTATTGTAAACATAATAATGATAATTTTCGAGAAAGTTGAGCGAACAAGCTCGTTGTTCTCGACGTTATTACAAATGTGGTATTTGTTTTGCAAGCAGTATATTGAACATAGAATATGATTATAGAGAAAACGGTGAATCACTATTCTCTTTGTTAAAAAATTTTATGATGTCCAAGTATGCTTGATTACAGATTAGAAGGAATAAATGAAAAACAGTTAAGATTCTTCTCGAATTAAACTGAAATATCGATAAGACTTCATGAGAATTATATGCATATGCCACATCCTAAGGGAAGAGTTAAGAGTACTGAAATATAAACGTAAAAGAAACATGTTCGCAAATTGAGATGGAAGGGACGTATAGAGGGTTTCATAGACACCTGGGACGTAGAATTGTAGTAATACATTATCGTATGTTGATTGTGATGATATAAAAAATTTTCTTCTAATATCTTAAGGTATTTGATTATACTTCTTAATTTTGGATATTTATTTTCCTTGCATTGGGTTGAGCCAAATTGGATTTCGATATTCTGATTAGAGCATAAACATTGCCGAAGCAGAACTGTTTGAGAAAAAAAATAGTAATTAGAATCTGGTAGTTTATTTATTCATTGATTTATATTTAGTTATTTATATTACTCTTTATTGTTATCAACAGGATCTTCAATAAGGGGAAGAAGGGAAGAATAGTCCTTCCAAAATTGATACGTGTTTTATTCTTTATTTAATTATTAAGTTATTTATATACTTATGTACGTATTTAGTTATTTACTTAAGTATTTACGTATGTATTATGTTGCATATTCTCTTCTTATAGTGTATTGTATGCAATTGATTTATCACCATTACTATTTTTCGGTTTGTGTTCCTAAGTACTAAGAAAAATTAAATAGGGAACATTGTAAAGAGTATTCATAGACTGTGATCTACTAAGGGATATGGGGTAATCATATAAACTTGGGAAGGGAGTGAGTAACCGACATATATTAGATTATGATATATGCTCTTCTTTTTTTTTTTATTAATATTGGTCTGATGTATTTATTTATTTATTTATTTATTTATTTTTTATTTTATTTTATTTATTTATTTATTTATTTATTTTTTTTTTTTTCTTACTGATGTACATGAAATTTTTTTAATAACTATTGGTATGCGAACATTAATATGAATAATAAGATGAAGAAAGGTCTTGATAGACCGGCGCAATATACTGCAAGATTTGCGCGCCAAAATGAGAAAAGGTAGATAATGCGCAAGGAATAGAAGAAAGATTACGATGGAGACAATAAGTCTCAACAGAAAAAAGGGAGATGTATTACTTTTTTTTTTTTTTTTTATTGGCATTTCTTTGGGTATTGATCGGGTGCATCAATGAAGGGTGACGTGCGAAGACGTAATGGGAAATGCGCATAAATATTTTGATGAGTAAGAATGCGAACGTGACGTTTATAGAAATAAAATGCAACTACTTGTTGCGGCATAGCATTTAAAAGGGATGCTGAATAAAATTTGGGTCAATTTGTTTTTCATTCATATTTATTAATACGATTTTATGTTTTTTTTTGTTTTTGAATTTATTTTAAGAGGGAACTGATCGCGGAATTAAAATGGACATTTCTTATAATAAAATTCGTAATATATTCAACGTGTTGGGCTACCGGAGTATAAATAGCTTTATTTCTATTGAAGCATATTAATTGATATGAGATTCGAATCATTGACTGATTTGGAGATTCATTCGTTTATTTAGTAGTAGAAGGATTTTTCTTAGCATTAATATAAAATTTAAGGTTAAGTAGATTAATGAACGAATCTTCATCACTGGATTGGGAAAAAGAGGGCTTCTGAGTCATGAAATGTACAAATGCATTTCTTCTCTATTTTATCTTTTCCATTCGATAGCACTTGAGCTAGTGTCATAATTTTATCATGGATATAGCTTTATTATTCTGAGGCAACTACCTAACAAAGACTGAGTTTAAATTAGTAATGTGGATCTTTTATTTATTTGATTTAACATTTCGATTTTTTTTTTTTTTTTTTTTTTTTTTTTTTTTTTTTTTTGGTTTATATTTCATTTTATTTTATTTTATTTTATTGCTTTGTATTTTATTTTATTTTATTTATTGATTAATTTTTTTTTTGTTTCTTAAGATCCATAAAAACTTTCGTTGACCGGATTTGTCATTAGGTTCTTTGAGCTGGTATAATGCCACATTTTACGGCAAGTACCGGCACTCTGCTAGAGAGTATACTACTTTCTATTTTTCTTTTTTTTTTTATTGTTTTAATTCCAAAGAAAATAATAATATTTTGCTAGGGCATCTACCGTTTTATAAAATTGATTGTGAACTTCGGTTAATAAAGTTTCATACGCGGAACCTGACGGTTATCTAAATGAAAATTATCATCAATATTGCAGATTTGTGAGAAAGCGTAATGGGCGATTTCGAATGCCATACAAGGGATAGAGAGAGTTCAATGGTTTAAGTTTCCACATTCTCTAAAAGATTTAAAAGTTGGTTGATTGTATCATGTTGCTCCTAGAGGTGGAAGAGGAGAGGGGTAATATTTTTTCTAAACGACTAAACATGGCATTAATAAATTCTATTTGTTGAAAATAATGATATCGCAAAACTGTATCTTCATAGAGATTTACGTTTTCAACTCGTGTTTGAATATTACGTAGACGAGTACAGAGAATCGAATAAGTTTGTGGGTTATCATCAGCTGCTGTAAGATTGCAAATTCCATGAAAAATTTGCTGAATTTCAAATTTTAGGAATCGAAACTTTTGATAAGAATTTAGAACATTGGGAGACTGTTCTGTGGTTTCAAGAGGAGTTGCGAATAAATGAGAATTTGGCAACTTTTCGGCCAGGAATTGGTGATTATCATGAATTACCTGAATTTGATGCTTATAAGACATTTGGACGACGAGGTCGTCATACGTGGGAATCCCTTCGAGTCGGTCGATAAGACGATCTAATTTATTTTTTAATTTGACATACGTTAAAAGGTTATCGTCTGCCAGGGTGAGATTTTCTAATTCTAACCGAATGTTAAGGTTTTCGAGTCGAATTTCCTGAATGAGATCAAACGATAATTTTATGTGTTTGGGAGGAAAATCTTCTGAGTTGTTTAAAACCTGCTGAGTTGTGTTTTGATCACTGACTAAAGTGTCCAAATTTGCCTGGTTCTCCGGTGGAGAAGTAAGAAAGGACGTTGTAACCGGAATGGCTATGTCAGCTGGATGTTTGCTTTTCGATTTTTTCTGTTTGGTTCTCGCGAAAAAAGGTTCTAGAGGACCTAGTTTTAATCGAGTCTGCCATGCTTCTACAAATTGTTCATATGAAATATACTGAATACGTTCTGCATCTGGTAAATCAGTAAGTACGCCATTTTGAACTAAAATTCGAGAAAGGGTAACTACATCCTTTTGCGAATGTGGTGTATATAAAATTTCGAAATCATATTGAAGGAGTTGAAGGCGATAGCGTTTGAAAACATGTTGTAAGTTTGTGGTGGTTAATAAATATAATAAGGATTTATGATCAGTAAATAATTTGAACCGATTACCTATGAGATAATATTTAAATGAATTAAGGGCATAAATAAGTGCAATTAGTTGTGTACGCCAACATGAATATTTCAATTCAACTTCGGAGAGTCCCCGAGAGGTAAAAGAAAGAGGGACTAACTCTCCGTTCTGTTCTTGGGCCAAAATGCCTGAAACTGCACACGACAAAGCATCTGAGTATACGATATAGGGCGTATCTTTAATTGGAAATGCTAATAATACCTGCTGATCTAGTTGTTGTTTAAGTTCAATAAAAGCTTGTTCGCATTTAGCTGTCCAGAGAAAAGGAATTTTAACAGAAGTTAATTTTGCAAGCACTGCTGAGATGTATGCGTATTTTGGAGTGTGCTGACGATAAAAGCTGCAAAATTTCAGATAATTTTTAAGCTGTAACCTTGTAGTAGGTCGTGGGAGGTTTTTTATAGCCGTAATCGTTCCAGTATCAGGATAGTATCCGTTGCTATTTAAAATGAATCCAAGATATTTTACTTCGTGTTGAAAGAAAATACAGTTATCAATTCGAACGGTTAAACTGCTATCTTGTAGAAGAGAAAAAACTTCATCTAATTTATTAATATGACTTTGTTCTAAAATTTTGGTATCATTTTGTTCGGAAACGTTTGAATGGACTAAAAGATCATTGAAAGAGACAGTTGTAAAATCATTTGTTGTGGCTAAAATAACTTTATCTATGAGCTGCTGAAAAATTATTGGAGTTATCGATGTTTCAAAAGAGAGACGGATACATGCGAATTTTTCCGAAGATGTACAAAAACTAGCGCTGTACGTATCTAAAGGTAATCGTGGAGAAACAGCATTTATGTGTAATTTGGAAAGCCAAAACGATGGTGTTGCTGTTATGATGTTTTTGAAAATGACTGGAACGTTAATTACTGAATTGATAATTACTGATTTATATACCTCGCGATAATCCATTACAAGTTTTGTTTGAACGGAAGGATCTTTGTTACTTACTAAGAGTATTGAAGGTGAAGAAGTATCAATAGGTCTTATAGTTTTTTGCTCTAATGGTTCATTTAATTCTTTTCGCATGGGTTTATGTAAAGCTGAATTACATGATTTTAAACAAGGGGAAGTACGACTCGAAATAGTTGGGGTGGAAACTACGATTTTATTTGTGACATTGAGTCTATCATCTGGTATGCTAAATACTGATTTATACTTTTTTACAAGGGTGCATAATTTAGTATATTGTGATTCTGATAAATTTGTCTTATCAATGAGTTGAGTTACATCGTGACCTTCTGGAATTTTATTCATTAATTTATCAATATCGGTCTCACCAGTTAAGAATTTATGATTTAAAGCACTAGAATGTTCCGATAATTGCGAATGATTTTGTAGAAGAATTTCTGAAGACTTAAATAATTTTTCGAGAGATTGGTCTGTAAGCATATGTAACAATCCTATAAGGCTCTTATTTTGAATATCCTTATCCGTTGGGGAAATATTACATGCAAAGACATTAATTTTATTTTCATTATTTAGCCGATGTAAAGATGGGGTAAAATAAATATCACGATCTTTAAAATTATGTTTAGAGGGAAGAAAAATAAAATCACCATATAAATGTTGGGTGAACTGAGCTGTTATATGCTGAAATGAAAATGCTGGGAAATGAGCTTGAGCCGGTAGATGAACTTTGATATTTGTTAAATTTATTTCTAATAATTTTGTTCGACATATAGGTGCTAATTTTGTTTGCGTAATTTGATAGGGAATTTTGACATCCGAATGAGGTGGAGGTTTAATCTGCCTACACTTCGTGAGATCTTCAAATGAAATTAACGGATAATATTTATTACGATATAAGATACAATCATTATTATTTCTAAATTTTAATTGAAATTGATTCATAAAATTGAGGGAAATAATTCCGTCTGATCTTAATGTTGTTGATGAATCATCAATAATGTATGTTTTACAAAAAATGGGGTAATCGTCTAAATAATATGGAAGAACACAAGCACCTAGAATATGAGAGTGCTGATTTGCTAAACCTTGAATTTGGGCTGATTCTGGTGTAATTCGAGATTGATATTCGGGCGGTAGACGGGAAAATCACAACAGATTGGCATTTGAGCCACTATCAATTAAATAAAATATAATTTCGCCTTTGGGTTCATGCCTTAAATTTAATATGCACGGAGATGCATCTGTTAGAAACTGAGAGGTACTAACTAAGGTATATACTCTCAATGTCTGAACAGAATTAGAGATTGATCGGTTTGACGGCGAGCGACTATTCGTTTGATCAAAATTTTGGGTATTATTACTTGAAGGTATAGGGGACTCAGGCCAGGTTATGGCTGGTAAATTTCGTGTAGGCGAGACGGGGGGAATATTCGGGTTTTCTGTGTTACAAAAACGAGCATGATGGTATGGAGAACCACAATGATAACAACGTTCTGTACTTCTCCAAACTTGAGACCTACTAAGATATTCGTTAGAAAAATTATGATTATTATGACTTCGATTAAAATTATTATGACAGTTTGGAAAATGTTGTTTTGTCATAGAAAAAGGAAAATTAGAGGAAATATTTTGCTTATCCCTAGGGAATGGAAAATCTGGTTGGAAAGAATTCTGAAAATTTTGAGTTATGATTAAATCTTCTAAAGTGGATTCAATTGCTTCAATACGCTCTAAGAGTGACGGTTCTAGAGTTAAATTTTGTTTTGACTCTGTGTTTGCAACTGTAAAAATATTAGCAATATTCTTGTCTTTGTTGAGAGGGAATTTTTTCGCATATTCACGGGCGAGAGTAATAGCTTGATTTAATTTGGAAGGTTTGGATATCACCAAACAACCTTTTAACTCTGGGTTTAAGCCGTTAATAAAATGTTCTAATTTCGCTGGTTCGTGATGATCATCCAGTATTGTTTGATTATTTGGATCCGTGGCAAGTGGATAGACTTTGGCTAGTTTCAGAAGAAAGCGATTAATGTAGACGGAAACATGTTCGTCCGGTTTTTGATTACAGTTAACTAAATCCGCAGCGTGATCGCTGGCGTTTTTGTGTGGGTGAAAACGGTCTAACATGAGTTTTTTAAAATCGTCCCACTGTGTGATTTTGGCAAATTCAGGATCATGAGTCAAAATTTGGTTTGGAATACCCGAAGTCCTAGCTTTAGCCGCTTGTATTTTCTTTTCATCGTCCCAAGAAGCTATTGGGGCGTGATTTTCGACGTTTGCCAAATGTTGTTTTACGGTAAGGACTGAATGATCCCCATTGTACATAGGAATTAAAAATAAAATAGTGAATTCTGCCATAATAATTTAGGTTATGCAACGTTTATAGGTGTAAGAGTGTGGTCGGAGTCCGAATGATAATGAGAGGGACAAGAAATAAAATTAGCGCTGAGGGGAGAAGTTACATTAACAACATATCGAAATATCAAAACGTTTGAAATGGATGAAACTGTATTATGACGTAAAAATTTGTGTCTATTATATTAGATTGTTTTCTTAAATATATTTCACTTTTTTTTTTTTTATTTCTATTTTATTTAGTTATTTAAAAATTTTTGCTTTAATAAAAATTTTTTTGAAAATATTGATGGGTGTACCTAAATACTAAATGAGAAAATTAATTTTATTTTGTTCCTATTATTATTATTATTCATTTTTTCATCTCCCTTTTACGGGGTATTTTGAATTGGGATTAATGTGGGCCCAGTACCACTGGGCAATCACATAACCCCAGAGCCAGGTGTCATGGCTCGAGCTTATTTCTGGACTGGGGAATCGACACTTGATTGTGGATATCCTTTCATCCCGTCTCTTCCCCAACCACCGAGGAGAGGGGACGTTTGCATTTAAGCGGTCGCCCAATCCCTCCTCTGGTCTTGTCCTATAGCTCTACCGAGGTAATAAAAAAAAAAAAAAAAAAAAAAAAAAATTGGAAAAAAGGGGCCCCAGGGTAGGGGCCTCTTTGAATAACAATAACAATAATAACGCACTGATTGACCCTCTCCTTATTGCACTTAACTACACTATAACGTTTAAGGTTTTTCATAGCACTTTTCTTACAATCCGGCATGTTTCCAATATCACCACCTCTTGCAGTCCGTCAAGGAGTCTTTCTCCGTCTTCATCCGTTATTATTATTATTATTATTATTAGAGAAAAGAAAATTATTTGAGTTTACACTTTAAGTTTCTTTTTCTTTTGCAAAACAGTACGAAATTTTATTAAACTGACGAAAAATTTTCAACTAAAGAAAGCTTACGATACCGCTGTTCCCGCGACGATTCAATGACGTATTGAAAAGAAGAGTGGTTAATCCGTTTTGATGATGGTAAGGCAAGATGATGATGAGATGAACGAGACGAATTGAAAGGGATGAAGATATGGGATGTGGGGACGAAACGACGGGGTTCTTTTTTTTTTTTTTTGATTAAAGGGGAATTTCTTTTTTTTTTTTTTTTTCTATTGCACTTGCTGTACTTTTGTTGTATATGTGCTGCACTTCTTTTTCGTATTATTGATTTATTATTAGTAGTATTATTATTTTTTTTTTTTTTCAAAAGGGGGGGGAGTGTATTATATTTGTACTTTTATTCTATTGCACTGTGATACACTGCACTTGCTCTGCTTTTTTTTTTTTGAACTGCACCTGGATTACTATATTATTTTTTTTTTTTTTTGTTGATTTATTATTTATTATTTTCTTTATTATTTTGTTTTACACTGGATTATGATTTCTTGTACTATATTTTCTGTGTATCACTGCACTTGATGGTTTTATGAATTGAGAATATTCGCTGCACTTTTTTTTTTTTTTTACTTGTTGCACGTATTTGTATATTTGCTGGATTGGTAGCTGTAATATCTACTGGAATATGTCCTAACGATTCTGACCTACTGAAACACGACCCAGTCAAATGTTAAAAATTAATCCACTAACCGCTGGACACCACTGTTATACGTCTATTCTTGGGGGTAAAGACTGGGTAAGGTAGCGTGTATGAAAATATATACTAATACTGATATCACGTTCACAAATCTTTATTTAAAAATATCTCTCGGAGGAGTATAAGTTCACTATTTTACAACTGAACAATTACCGCCCTTTTCCGTTTCGCCGCGACGTTAGTTCTAGAACTAGCCTTTAAAATTCGCGAATAGACTGACTGTTTTTACTGCCAGTAAGACCTTTTAAACCCTCTTCTCGGCCTGTCTTACTTCTGCGTAAGACCCAGATAGACCATCACGCATTTGCGATGGTCTCGATCTGATTGGCTTAGACCTATGGCGCCTAAGAGAAAGGGTTGGTCTTACCTGGCAATAATTCGTATTTTTTGCTGACTTTCGAAGATGTCTCGAAAAGTCATTATCGGCTATTATGCCTCTAAACGGCTTCGCTTTCTTTTTGGTCCAAAAGCGTGTTTCGCTTATTGAAACAAGGCTTAAGAAACTGTGGCGCCGGATCGTCAATAAAACCGTCTGGCCGTTGAATAAAAGAAAGGGTGAGCGACAGGTTAGGCGACAGTTCCTCGTATTGATTTTATAAAAATCGAGAGGAACGGTTAGGCGACAGTTCCTCGTATTGGTCTTATAAAAATCGAGAGGAACTGTTGCGTAACAGAAGGCCTCTTACAAAAACATTTTTACGAAAAAGTTTAGAAAAAGTTATTTTTTTAATAGCTCTAAACCATTATACTAATAGCCATAAGCTAATAATAGGCGCAATATCCGTTTCATCTATCTGCTTTTTCCGAGTAATACTCACTATTAACAGTTATCAAGGGCAACTAACTATTTTTTTAAAGAGTTACTTGTCAAAAATGAAAAAACTATAACTTATGAGTTATTAGGTTCTGCCATTAAAGGGTCTGCCGCCATTTTGTTTCCAAAAATCGGTAAATTCTGACTTCAAATTCGAGAAGAGCACCCTTAAGTACCCCCACCTACGAATTTTCGTCAAAATCTGACCAAGTTTTATAATTATTTTCCTTGATTTTGCTGGTGCATCCATATGGATGCACCAGTCGCTATGGAGTATTTTGTTGTGCATCCATATGGATGCATTAGACAGCAAGGGGTTAATAGTATATTACATATCAGGTATGCAGGTGGTGTATTGCAGGCCGAGAGTGGGGTTTACGGCCCGAACGAAGTGAGGGACGTAACCGGTCGAGGCCTGCAAGCCACCTTCATGCCTGATTTGTAAGTTATTTTTCATAACGAGGGCGGGAAATGAATTTTTTCGTTTTTTAAGCGGGCGGAAAACTTCATTTCCCGCCCGGAGTGATGAAAAATAAGTTTCTAGAAAATTTTTTTCTTGTCACCTAGTCGATCGAATTTTCTCTCTCTGGGTGACAAATTTTGGGCACTAGGTGACATAAATGTCACCCAGTTCTTATGTTACAACATGCTCTGACATGGCCCCTGTCCAATCATAATGCAAGCAGCTTTAAATGATGGTTGAACTTGATATAAGAACTATGTTTCACAGATAGAATCTAAACCTTAGACTCGAAAAGTCTCGCTTTAGATTGTAGCAGTGAAATATACTATTAACGTACTACTGGTATGTAGATAGTATTGATTTGTATTCCATTCAAATCGAGTCGTCTGTGATACATCGACACATTGGTCATTTTCAAGCCGTTGTCCCATATTCCCAAATATTGCAAAAAAGGATTATCTTTGACAGAGTATATTTCACGTATTTCATACGATGTTGAGTTAAATCTTTGTATTAAATAAAATTCACATTGGTAAGGAACTTGGAGATTCTCCCGATGGATGGGTTGCTCGATGTCCAGGAAAATTAACCATACGAAATTGCACATTTTATAGTTTCTGCTTATGAATACATCATCGAGAGTCATGGCTTCCTGTAGGCTCTGAAAATAATAATAATGTAGCATTTCAAGTTCTTTTTATATTTTATAATTATCAGCGGATGAAATAAGCAAAAATGATTGGTTCCGTTTGTAATGTTAAGCTTATGGAAGCAAAAACGTTTCCGTGTCTGAGCTTGCATAAGCTAATCGAGGGCGCTACAAAAACGTTCCGACCCTTTGATAATTATGCATATCCTTATATTATTACATGCTTAAATATTTCGGTGATCCTTTCCAATTCCCGTATATTTTCGTCAAAAAATAATCCCAATACGGCAGTGAACGAAATCTGTTCCGTTGACGAAATCGATCAACTCGTCGTAATTCAAACTGGAAACTTGAATATTCCCAAATAAAAACTCTTTGGTTTCAGAAATGATTTTTTCTTTCGATACGATAATGCATTGATGAATCGAGAACTCGTACAATAAATCTGAGGTTATATAATAGATATCGGTTTATAAATGGCGACAAAAATGGATGGCATTGGACGATATAAAATAAAGAACAAATAGTGGCGCTAAACCTCTTCATTGCATTTACTTCTTCGCTTGGAACTATAATAAAAGGAATGACGTTTCTCCCCTGACGTAATGTTTTTTATACAATGAATCTTGATATACATTTCTTCCCAACGGAATTCATACATAAAATATCAATTTAATCTATTAAAAGTGTTCTGCATTCCCGATTGTTTGTTCTGATGTGATTCTGATAAAAACGGAATTGGTTAAATTGCCCAGAATTATGTTGCAACAAAAAATTGCGAAAATGGGATTGTAAAAGTTGGAATAGGCAACTGGAAACAGGGATTTCTCTTGGATTTTCTAGTTCAATTTTTCTGGTGACAACACATTTCTTTGCCATTATTATTTATAAGGCATACATTATTCTTTAAGGAATACATACTGTACTTAAAAAGTACAGTATGTATAAGGACGTATGTACAGTAGTAATAAGGACTACATACTGCAGTTAAAACGATCAATATTTCTTTAAAAATTTTCTAAGTTATAGGGCATTTCTTTACAGGTTCAAAAAATAAATATTGTTTTTCGATCCAAAATACCTGAGGTTTTTTAACTGTGAGTTTTACGTCCCCAGAAAAAATGTTTTTACAAAAAGTCTTGAAATGTTATGACATGTTTTACATAGTTACAGTCAAATTTTGTTTTCTTCTTTTAAAGCTTTTGATTGAAATGCCTGATTGTTGCTCTTGAGGACCTATGGCGGCCATGAAAAAGCATGTAGCTGATATTTCTCATTTTCGTTGCAGCTTATTAGCAGTCATTATAACTCCACTTTTTTAATGGTTAAAAAAAAAATAAAAGGGGATTTGAATTTTAGAACTTTCTGGATCTAAGCGAGAAGAAAAAAAAAAAAATTAATGGGAACTTGACGGAAAAAAAAAAGAAATAATAGAAAATCGATGGGAAACCTAACGAATCTCAAGCGATTTATCATAACCGAAAATTAAAAAAAAAAAAAAAAAAAAAATCTTTCAACTTAAAAAAAAAAAAAATGAAAATGTGCCTTCACAAAAAAAAAAATTCGAACAACCTAAATTTTAACATTTTCGGCCTAACAAAAATTTAAAATAAATAAATAAGTAAAAAATACCTTACAATTTTGACAAAAAAAAAAAAAAATCAGTTCTTTTTTGGTACCAAAAAGAAATTAAAAAAAAAAAACTTATCGATTTTCAGCGGAGGACGAATTTTCTCACGACGGTCTGCAGCGTTCTTTTACGGTGCCTCGATTGCCTGAATAGCTCAAGGCCAAAATCTGATGATCCGGACTTAGTCTTGATTTCTAAAAATTTAACGATGATTTTTCCGGTCGAAATTTATCCAAATAAATCTCACTTTAATTATTATTTTTTTTTAATACTTCACAAGAGGCCATTATTTATTTATTTTTGCAAACACTTTTGGCACTTGTTTAACTTATGATTTTTCCAAAAACATTAAAAAAAAAAAAAAAATGTTTCGATTATCGATTTATTGATAGCAGATTTTCGACTTGACTATGGTTCCTTTTCTTTGATATTAAATTTTGAATATAAATTCACTTTTCCTATTCTTTAATAATAATTTCTGGACGATTATCTTAAAAAAATTTTGAATCACGGCTTAACGTTTTTACATTTTAAATCATAGTTTCTAAAAAAAAAAAAAATAACTTTTCATTTAGGCACAATTTTTCTTTTTTCCTAACTTCATCACTTTTCATTTAAAAAAAAAAATAATTTTATTCTCGACGAAAAAAAAAATTGTTTTTATGACTTTACGTTTTTCTAGTTCACGACATATTAAAAATAATTAAAAATTTTTTTTTTTTCACATTCTCCTTTTCTTTTATCCTCATTTTCGTCACTTTACTTTAAAAATTTTGATTTATTATTAACGCGACCGACAGACATTTTTAGTACGGGACTTTGTTACAGTTTGTTTCACTCCATGCTAATTTAATAAATACTTATAAAAAAAACAATATATTTAAGCACATTTTAATCTTTGATTAATTAACCCGACTTTGATAATTTGATCCGAACGAGACGAAAGTTATTTAGAGTTTGAGGCGCAAACTCATCTCCACCGGTTATGCTAAACCAGCGAAGGAATTGATCACGTGACTTTAGGGAACCAATTAAAATTCACGACTTGCAAATTTTTAAGGGGCGAGGCGTATCGAAGGGCTTCGGGGATACTCGACATATTACGCTTCTTTCCCATGGTTTTGATGCAGGTGGATTTCGGGCAGGGTGGTGCCACTCTTATGAACTTTTTGGAGTCGGATGACAACGTGTTTAGCTTATGGATGACGTCATATTTTCATAAGCTAAACATGATGTCATCCGACTCCAAACTTTACATGGGAGTTACAGCTCTACGTAGTTTTATTTGCTCAGTGGATTTCGGGTTTCTCGGAATTTTCAAGTTCGGACAAGTTTCGCAGATAAGAACTTCAAAAATATAAAAACAAAGGGACCGATTCGACATTCTTAGAAAATGAATTTTAAGACGCCATTTTGCCAGTGATAACGTGGGAAAGTAATGGAAAAAAGGGTATATCTGATTAAAACAAAAAGAAATAATTAAAAAATTTTAAGAGGGAAAGAAAAAAAAAATGGGGAAATTTCCGGGACTAAAAAAAAAAATTTTGGGGCTCAAAAATTGAATCGTTACAATTGTTGTTATTAAATTGATAATTAAACTGATAAAGCAATACAATTAGCATATTGTGATGCTAGAAATTAGACTTACCTGGTTGAGTGCTTATAGTTTTTTTTTTCACGATTAATTAATAGCATATTTTTCATTCCTTTTTATCCAAATAACAAGCATATTAAAAAAAAAAAAAAAAAAAAAAAAACAGGGTGGTATAAAATACAGATTTCAATTTTGTAACTCCCAACTTTTTCAGTACTCAAGAAAAAAATTGGCTATTGCGAAAGAAAAAATGGCTTTTGGCAAAAAAAACATTTCCTTCAAAATCATGCAAAAACAAGGAAAATATCTTGTCTGGAACAACCTAAAGAAAAGAAAGACTTGAAAAGAAAGACTTGTTGTAAAGAAGGACTTTTTATTTTGCTATGAAACATTCCGGTTTTGTTGCGAGACAAAACCTGTTCAAAACATTTCCTTTTTCTAAATGCGATTGGAGAATTTAATTCTGATTTGTGACACATTTACATTTTTACAAATAAATTCTACTACAAGAATGGCTGTTGCCAATGATAATCCGATAAACGGCATGGACAGTACTTGTTTCATTTGCACTATTTCCACGGGACGAAATGCATCTTTCACGTTTTCCTCTCTATCTGCTTTCGTAATCATTTTCTGCATACGTTTCTGAATTCCGTATTCATATAATCGGATGACACTAAGACAAAAGAGAAAATTGTATATTGTATTTTGATAATTGTATTTTGAATTTTTGGTTCCCCATACTTGTGGTTGAATACTTTTGTCAGTTCGCTGTACTCCATTACATAGAATCCTACGAAGGTTTTAAACAGTGGTTGGGGAATTCTGTATGCACTACATGCTAAATTTTTGGGCAGGATATAATTTGACATCTCCAAAGCAAAATTTTTGTGACAAATCTCGTTGCGACGAATATTGTATTCTCCAAAATCGACTTTAACAATATAATTTTGACCAAAGTTTTCTATTAACGGGTTTGTCCCGTTAAAAAACTAAAAATGAAAATTGACATTTAAACACCGTACCCGGTTGTGAACTAGACATTTATTAATCCACAAAAATTTGGTAAAAATTTGACTTCACCGCATCATTTAGTGATGGCGATAAATTATCGATATATCGAAGGAAAAATTTTTGATATTGAGGAATTCGATATATGGATGTATCGATAACTTTTATTTTCGATAATCAGATAATTCGATAAGTTTTCAAATAATTAGTTTCTTCTTTTGTTCTGAACTTTCGGGTTGCCACTTTGGCCAGTCACCCTGTAATTAGTGATTTTATAACTCTCGGCCAATCTTTCACCGTTTTAATTGACTTAAGACTCAAGATATAACTATTCGAGAATTGCTCGTCCGCCATCTTGAATTTCAACTTTAAGGAGATTTTGACCTCTTTTTATTTTTAATTTCAGTTTTTAGTTGCTATAAGAGTATATTTTACTTGAATTACCTTCCCTTTTTCCATTATGGAAATTTTAGAGTAGAAATTAAGTATCACATATTTATCGATAAACATACCGATGTATGGATCATTTTCGGCAATATATCGACATATCGTTATCGGAAATTTCAAATATCGATATATCGATTTATCGATGTATTTCAAACTTATCGCCATCACTAGCTTCATTGGGAATCAATTAAATATCGAAAATTCGTTAAAACCAAAATCCTATCTGCTCGTCCTAGCGAGATAAATGCGTCTATGTTTAAATTACGCATAGAGGGATAGTAAGCGCAGCCTAGTCATATCACCACTCTAACCATAAGTTAAGCATAGGCGCAACACCTTATCTCGCTAGGACGATCAGATAGGATTTTGCATTTAACGGATTTTTGATATTTAATTGATTCCTAATAAAGCTGTGAAGTCAGATTTTTATCAAAGTTGACCACCGTGCGAAAAATAAATGAAAACTTTTGTGAATTTACGTTCAGCCAAAGATAGACTCGACCAGGCTCTTTTATTAGTAATTTATAATGTCCATTTTTCATGAATTCCTCCAAATTTCTGAATGGTGGATCCAAAGTTTCGACTGTTAAATACGACGTGATAACAGCTGAAAACGCACTGACGATAAAAATTGCAGTTATGTTCAGTGCCATGCAAACGATCCTTGTTGAAACGGTATTGATTTCTTCGTTACCGTTTTGATTGCAAAATATCTCGATGCCGATGAAAACATTATCGGTGAACGATCTTTTATCGTTTTTAAAAGATGTAAAATATTGAATAATTAAGAATAGAGCCGGACCAATTGTTACTATTACAGCTACTATAGCCAGCCAAAAATATTTGTGGAATGGCTGAAGGTAAAAATCTGGACGTAATTCCGCTGTTGGTTTTTTGATGTACCAGTGAGTTCTGCAATTACAACCTTATAAGATTAAGACATGATTTTTTTAGTGCTTTACGCCACTGGCAAAAAAGAAAACCAATTTGATTAGTAGGACGGGAATATCTTTCAAAAGTGTTGAGTTTTTGGCGATGCAGAGAGCATTTTAGAGCATTTTAACATCTGGCATAATTTTTTTTTCAAAGGAAAGGCTTGTATTTAATCTTAAAATGGTTTTAACTTACAACTCTACGAAAATTGGACCCACAGAATTTCTGAAAGAGGCTCCAGAAGTTAGTGTAGTCGGAATTCCTGCGATGCCACCATATACCTCAAATAATTTCTTGAAGTTCCCTGTTCCTGATTTTATTTGATTGTTTCTTTTTACGAAAATAAATATATTAATAAATCAGTAACTAAGTAGCATACACATAAAGTGATGCTAGTTCATCTTTTTACACTTACTGAAAATTCATCATTTTCCCGAAATCATCTATTATTTCTTTAACAATGCAGAAGTTAGGGAATAACACTTTCTTTTTGCAGTCCTGAAATAGTATATCAGATATCAGGTATGGAGATGGCGTATTGCAGGCCGAGACATTGCTTGGAGACAGGGGTCCGAAGCTTCACATTTAGACCAATGCCCATGCTCATCGGCATCGGAATCGGACCTCTGATTTTAGAAATCGTCTAAAATGGCTTTATGATTTTTTTTATTTTTATTTTATATTTTTTTATTTTTTTTTTTGTTTTTTTTATTTATTTATTTATTTTTTTTTTTTCACTAGAATCTAAACCTAAGACTCGAAAAGTTTCGCTTTAGATTGTAACAGTGAAATATACTATTAACGTACTCTTGGTATGTAGATAGTATTGATTTGTGTTCCATTCAAATCGAGTCGTCTGTGATACATCGACACATTGGTCATTTTCAAGCCAATGTCCCAAATTCCCAAATGTTGCAAAAAAGTATTATCTTTGACCGAGTATATTTCACGTATTTCATACGACGTTGAGTTAAATCTTTGTATTAAATAAAATTCACATTGATAAGGAATTTTGAGATTCTTCCGATTGATCGGTTGCTCGATGTCCAGGAAAATTAACCATACGAAATTGCACATTTTATAGTTTCTGCTTATGAATACATCATCGAGAGTCATGGCTTCCTGTAGGCTCTGAAAATAATAATGTAGCATTTCAAGTTCTTTTTATATTTTATAACTATCAGCGGATGAAATAAGCAAAAATGATTCGTTCCGTTTGTAATGTTAAGCTTATGGAAGCAAAAACGTTTCTGTCTCTGAGCTTGCATAAGCTAAACGAGGGCGCTACAAAAACATTCCGACCCTTTGATAACTTTGCATATCCTTATATTATTACATGCTTAAATATTTCGGTGATCCTTTCCAATTCCAGTATATTTTCGTCATAAAAAATAATCCCAATACGGCAGTGAACGAAATCTGTTCCATTGACGAAATCGATCAACTCGTCATAATTCAAATTGGAAACTTGAATATTGTCAAATAAAAAGTGTTTGGTTTCAGAAAGGAATTTTTCTTTCGATACGATAATGCATTGATGAATCGAGAACTCGTACAATAAATCTGAGGTTATTCGGTTTATAAATGGCGACAAAAATGGGTGGCATTGGACGATATAAAATAAAGAACAAATAGTGGCGCTAAACCTCTTCATTGCATTTACTTCCTCGCTTGGAACTAAAATAAAAGGAATACGTTTTTCCCCTGACGTAATGTTTTGTATACAATGAATCTTGATATAAATTTCATTTCTTCCCAACGGAATTCATTCATAAAATATCAATTTAATCTATTAAAAGTGTTCTGCATTCCCGATTGTTTGTTCTGATGTGATTCTGATAAAAACGGAATAGACAACAGACATGATTGCTAATTATGGTGAATAATGAAAGTTTAAAGTTTTCTGGTCATCTAAAGGCAATTTTTACTGAAGGAATTTTCTTAGAAATAAAGAAAAAAAAATTATAAAGTCGTAAAAACTTTTTGTCACGTGACCACACTCCAAAACGTTTCTCATTGGTGTGACGTCATTGTTCACTTTTAAGCGCGCGGTTATTTGAAAAACGAAACCACGAGTGCACCTGCTCGTCGCCAAAGATTAACACGGATTTGTTCGTACGACAACTCTTCTTGCTCCAATATGCATGCCGCGGCGTGCCGCCGATAACTAACCTAGGCGCATACCTAAATAGTGAACTGTGACGTCAAGGTCGTTTCGGCGCCAATTCAAACAGCTAAAATTTTTATTCTTTTTTATTCGGTAATTAAACATCGCATAACAGCAAAAATCACATTGACTATCTTTATATGCTAGGTTTATTTAAAAAATATGTTCAGTACAAAATGTGTCTGTTGTCTATTGTTTATTTCTTAAAAACCTACTGGCAGTCACTGCTACAAATTTTTTATTAAAATGTATTTATTTTTGAGCAAAAGAGACAGTATTAAATTGCCAGTACTAAAAACAGTATTTTAAAAGAAAAAATAATGTTTATTTCTTTTGTTTGATATAAAAAATACTCTTCAAAGCACAATTAAGTTTGGGGTTACTCCTTTGAAATCTAACTGGTGTTGTGCAGCTTATTGAAGAAGTAATGTTTTTTTTTTTGTATATGATTTCTCATTTTCGTGTTGTTGATCTTGAACCGTTGTTTCCTGCAATGATATAACATTGCGGAAACGCTCCAAATTTCTGACAACATAGCCCTATTTTTATGCTCCTCAAAAATTCCAATTCCTGATTTTATTTTCCCTAAAACTTTAAATGGCATTTAGCAGTGAACTCTGAGTTAAATTCATTCTGCTATTATTGCATTTTATCGATGAAATTTTTATATTTTTGGATTCGTTTTCATTATGATTTTGCGTTGAGACTGAAGAAGAATTCTTATGAGACCGCCCGACCGAAGAACTCCTTGTACTGTTACTGTTGTAACGAGACCGAACCTGATCATATTCTTTTAATATTTTTTTCTCTATCCCAGGATATATGGCCATGAAGATGTATAATCCTTGTAAGGTGTTGGAAAAATCTGGTATGTACCAAATGTACTTTGGTCCTCCTACCACCCAACTCAGCAATTCCAGCAGCCAAGTTAAACCCATTATGATGAATAATTTTAAACACGTTACAAATCTGAAATTTTTAAATTTTTTTCAGAATACTCTTTTATTTTTGATTTTCTTTACCTACTGTTTTTTGTCTTTCTGGTTGCAGCAACTGTTCTCATTGTTTAAATCGTGACTTATATTTTTCTTTCTAAGAAAAATGTTGACGGCGGTCGAAATGAAGAAATACAGATTGGAAATTATTATTATTCCCATCGGCCCGTATAAATAATATAAAGCTGAGAATCGATTTGCTGTAATTTGTGATGAAAATTTAAATGATAATTAAATTGAAATATGTTTTTCTCATGCGTAATAACTCACATTCTGTATTTATGAGGCACATGTCTTTGCCTATATTAGGTTTGTGAACAAAATTTGGAATATCGGGATGAAAATCCATAATTAACGATATGCATAAGATTATTCCTGGGCCTCCCCAACCGTAGCAGCAACAGAAAAGAAATCGTTTTAGATCTCTTTTTACATTGAAAAGTCTATTGTTAGTGGGAGATCGGGTATACATAGACCTGAAAAAAAAATAATAATAATAATAATAATGAGTTTTGCAGAGATGAAGGAAAGAGAATTATTGTCATTCTCAAATTAGCTGGTGCTATGTCCTTCAGTTCTGATTCATTTCTTTTTATCAAGTTTATAAACTGATCCGCAGGAAGTGGAGTGATTTCACTCTTTTCTAAAACGATTGCGCATTTAGCGGCTAAATTGTCTTAACAATTATCAGATTCTTTTTTTAAAGTCTTTCTGTTAATTTTTATCTTACTTCAATGACCACCACATGTCAGCAGTCATGATGTGCAACCAAAAAAAAGCAGCGTGGAACCAAAACTGAGCAGCAAATCCTACAAAAAAAAAAAAAAAAAAAACATTAAGACTATCTCTAAATTTTTATTTTTTACTTGTACGGTTTCTTTGCTTGTTATATTTCTGTACATCACACATTAGAGTTGGTCTTATTTTGCGAAGTTTGGATTTTCGCAAGTGCCACCCCCTAACTTTTTTTATTTGTATGAGATAAGTTTTTCTGATTTTTTTCAAATTTTTTATTGGGCGGGAAAGCGTGCCTTATAGAGCTTTTAGTTCGAAAAAATCCCATAAGAACCAAAAAATTGATCATTTGTTTTGTAAAAAACAACCCTCGTTTTCTATAGGAAATTTTGCGTAGATTTCGAATCTGAAAATATTTTTTTTTGTATCTGGTTCGGTTTATGAGATAGAAGCCAAAAAGCGATGAAAACTGTGGACTTCGTGCGTTTTGTCATTTTTCTCGATTTTTTCGAGTTATTTTGGCCTCTTGCTCATAAACCGAAACAGATACAAAAAAACTATTTTCATATTCGAAATCTACACGGTAAAAAATTTTATGTAAAAGTTACATAAAAAATATGTAACCGTTTTTATTTAACATGAGCTGTGTTAAATCTTCAATTTTTTCGAACGTTTCGAACTTCTGACGCCACGTTTTTATGCTAAATAAAAAGGGCTACATATTTTTTATGTTACTTTTACATAAAATTTTTTACCGTGTACGCAAAATTTCCTGTAAAAAGTTGTTTTTTTTTTTTTTTTTTTTTTTTTTTTTTTTTTTTTTTTTTTTTTTTGCTTTATCGACCGCAGGGAGAATAAAGCATTGCATTTAGCACAAATTTCAGATTTTCAGTTTTCGATATATTTACACGTTTTGAGGTCCCCTGATGCCGAAAAAAGCAAAATTTGAATGGTGGCCGTGTGTGTGTATGACCGTATGACCGTATGACCGTATGACCGGATGTGACAAAAAAGAGGGATGTCCGTCGAAAAGCAGAAAAACGAAGAGCGGATATCGATGATTTTTGGTGGGTAGCAACTTCTAATGAAATGTAGGTGCTGATTAGTTTTTGAGTTAAATCGATCCAGGGATTCGGAAGCAGTGAGTGAAAATGTTAAATTTTCAACAATTTCAAGATCTTTTTTGACTATAAATCGCGAACGCAGCTACCAATTGAGTCCTATTTTCGTACAGCAGTAGATATTCATCCAGATACGCTACCATTGAAATTTGGTTAAATTCTGTTGAGTGGTTCAGAAACGGTGAGCAGGGCTAAAAGTATGGGTATAGGCCTAAAAACCGATATGTCGACTTTTGAAACGTCACGATATGACGTCATCGATTACGTCAACAAGCGATTTGGATGCTGATTGGCGGGTTTTTCGTGGGAGCTAACAAAAACTAACCGTATTTTTGAAAATATTTTCGGGGTAGAGGATTCCGAATCTGAAATAATTTTTCCGAAATTCGAATCCCTTATGCCAGTATTGCGGCTTTGGTGACCTCTGATCAAAAATCTAACCGCATTTTTGAGAATATTTTCGGGGTAGAGGATTCCGAATCTGAAATAATTTTTCCGAAATTCGAATCCCTTATGCCAGTATTGCGGCTTCGGTGAACCTCTGATCAAAAATCTAACCGAATTTTTGAGAATATTTTCGGGGTAGAGGATTCCGAATCTGAAATAATTTTTCCGAAATTCGAATCCCTTATGCCCGTACTGCGGCTTTGGTGGACCTCTGATCAAAAATCTAACCGTATTTTTGAGAATATTTTCGGGGTAGAGGATTCCGAATCTGAAATAATTTTTCCGAAATTCGAATCCCTTATGCCAGTATTGCGGCTTTGGTGGACCTCTGATCAAAAATCTAACCGAATTTTTGAGAATATTTTCGGGGTAGAGGATTCCGAATCTGAAATAATTTTTCCCAAATTGGAATCCCTTATGCCAGTATTGCGGTTTTGGTGGATCTCTGATCAAAAATCTAACCGTATTTTTGAGAATATTTTCGGGGTAGAGGATTCCGAATTTAAAATTATATTTCCAAAATTCAGATTCCGTATGCCCGTACAGTGGCTTTGGTGGACCTCTGATCAAAAATCTAACCGTTATGTATATTATTTATAATATATATTATTCATAATTCGTCGATAAAGCACTTTGATCGGTTCACCGATCTCATTTTTTTATTTTTGCAAAACAAATTATCAATTTTTTGGTTTTTATGAGATTTCTCCGAACTAAAAGCTCGACGTGGCACGATTTCCCGACGAGTAAAAAATTTGGAAAAATTTAGGGAATCTTATCTTATACAAATAAAAAAAGTTGGGGGTGGTATCTACGAAAATCCCAACTTCGCAAAATAAGAACAACCCTAACCGATATACACTGTACCGATTAAGTCCATAAAATTTTTGTAAGATGAGTGGTCTTAGCTGAATAAACTTACTGGTAGACCCATTTTCTTACGATAAATTTTCATGAACTTAATTTATTTTTAATTTTTCCAACAAACCAAAAACTCCTTTAAGGCAGGGGAGTGTAATTTTCTCAGTTGGGGTTATCTCAAGATTAATTTATTTTGCTAATAGTATTATTCGGAAAATAGCAAATTCCTAGTTTCCCTCGTTTTCGTTTCCAAGCCAGTCCGCGTCTGGATAAATACCACCGCTGCCACCACTAACGTTAATTAGTGGTGGCAGCGGTGGGATTTATTCAGGCGGTAACGGTGTAAAAAATAAAAGCTATATATAAATCGGAAATTGGGCACATTAAAATTGACGTCTTACTGAACCAAAGTCGTGCCGGTTAAGGTGATTAAATAGTATAAATGAGAACATGAGAGGTGTTTTGACAGCATCTAAAAGTGGGATATAGTTGCAACCTGGTAAACTTACTTAAATAGTTCTCATGAACTTACCACAAATTTTGCAAAAAATAGAATGCAGACCCTTTCCATTAATTTGACCGATCGCTAAAAATATGTAAAAGGCTAAGAGCGATGCCGTATGACACATAAGATAGACTCCTTTTAGAGTTCTTAACTGCTTGATAAGTGCATGAGATAAAAAAATGGCGAAAAGGAATGGCATCGAAATAATCATTCCAGTCTGAAAGAAAATTTAAAAAATTGAATTTAAAAGAATGACTTGTAAATAATTTTCAAAAATCCGGATTATTTACTGAGTATAATTTTAATTCCCAATGCGGCGGTTCTTTTTTGTAACAAATAAAAGCTACCAAAGTTAACCTTTCGTCATCTGTAAGATCCAAACAAAATTGATCGGAATTATGAGTTTTATTTCGGTTGTGGTTCTTTATTAATGTTCCGTCACTATGGAAAGTAAAATTTTCGCCTTTAACATCTACGAAGTACTTTTTATTTGGGCAGGAACTCAAACCTAAACAAGAATATCATTTTATTTAAAATTATTTCGGTTCACCCGCTCTCACGTTCAAGCTTTATAATTTTACCGTATTGCCGGTAAAAGTTTGATGTCTTATATCCAGGTAGTGGTTGACTATTTTCATCGTAAACTTCTAATGCAGCTTCGAAATTGTTTTCGTTGCTGACACATGAGATAGATCTCTTTTTTTCATCGATCCTTAAAATTTTTCCTTCTTCACAGCATTTTCGTAGGACTGGAACTTTTTTCTCTAAGCAGATGCTGAAAAATAAAACGATCACCATGATAATTAAACGATAATTGCAACTGAAGCTATAAGATATATGTAAATTCATACGGTTACCTAAAATGTGTTTCATTAATTTTTCCAAAATCCCTTTTGGAAAATGATTTGTTTCCTATTTGCAATTCATCGGTTTCTAACATCTCTGGGTGATGACATTTGGAAGCTTGAGTTATTTCTAAAATTATTATAACCTTAACAAACAAACAAAAAAAAAAAAAAAAATAAATTAGTTTAAAAAAATTTAAAAATAAGTAATTGATTTGGCGCTCACCAGAATTGTTGAAAATGCGACAATCAGCAAAGAAAAAAACGCACAATAACATTTATTTACTTTCAACATATTTCCACGAATCCCGCTTTCAAGCTTCCTGGGGACTACGTGACTGATCTGAAAGCTTACAATTCATTTTTGTTTCATATCAGCAGTCCAGACTCACTTTATGACGGAAGCAAAGTTCCGTGGGAAAAAGCATCCCGTTCTATATGTTACGCGAATGTACATAACTAAGAATTACTCCGGAAAAATTTTCATCGGAAAAAAATTAGGGATAAGATGTTTGCGGAATTATGATTGTGCTGTTGTAATGATGAAAATTAATTAAGAAGAAGCCTTAGAGGGGGGTTTTATTCTTTTAATGGATCATTTATTCAGCTCTTCATCGCTTATCAGCGATTAATCACTGACAAAATATGTAAACATATCAGGGTGCAAATAACGATGGACAATTTTTATAGGCAAGGGCGTAGTCAGAAATAAAATGGTAGTTCGCAATAAGAAGTGGGGATTGGGGAACTTTCATGTTTTTTGAAAATTATATTTATTGCATTCCTTTTTTTTCTTTTTTTTTAATGATCTAAGTAAAAGACCATCAGAAGTGGTATTAGGGTAGTTCGAAAATCAACTTTTTCGGAATTTCAAAACTCTTATATCGGCAGAAGTTTTTTCATCAGCCCCGATTTTTTCAAATTGTTTTGAATGGCATCTTGAGATGTCACATTGGTCTAGGAATTTTCAAAAAGCCCATAGGCGCAGTAGTCGCTAGTCAAGGAAAAGACGGGCATAATTCCCATCTCAAGCGCAGCGCGTGTTTTTTTTCTTTTTTTTAAATGATCTAAGTAAAAGACCATCAGGAGGGGTATTAGGGTAGTTTTGTCTAAAAAGCCTATGGGCTTTTTGAAAATTCCTAGACAAAATGGCGGATGAAATTTTGAATTTTGAGTTGATTTTCATAAAACTGTGTATCTAGGAGTTTTTGGGGTTGTTGAATACGAATCTCATGTCAGTTTCTTCAAATTCAAGATGGCGAATTTAATACGGTGACTTTTATCCACACTTGCTGAAGTTTACCGATGTTCATAAAAATCTGTATATAGGCCTTTTTTAGCTCGCTGATTTGGAGTCCGTCAGCGTTTTTTTTCAAATTTAAATATTTTAAGCCATTATGAGCGGTGTTTTGCCCTACTAAGTCTGGCGTACGGAATTCCAGAGCCTAAAATTGTGTGTAGTGGCACACATTTTGTGTAGTTAGAAATGTAAAGTGTGTAGTATCAATTTGACAAAATGTGTAGTACAATTTTAGCATATTTATATTATTCGCAAAAACTGTTTAGTAAAATTAGTCTTTAAAAATTTTATTTTTCTAAACACATGAATATAGACTGGTAGTAGATATAATTTTCCAAATTCTGAAGCTTTTGTTATTTCCCTTTGCTTTTTTTTTTTTTTTTTTTTTTTTTTTTTTTTTTTTTTTTTTTTTGTAAATTTAAAAAGACAAAAATACTTTTTGGTTTTTCTTAAGATTGGGGGGGAAGGTAATTTAATGATGGAATATTATTATTTGAAAAGTGTGTAGTAGCTTTTTGAAATAATTTTAGGCTCTGTGGAATTCCACAATATGACAAAAAAACGTGGTAAAGTGAAAAAACATACCAAGTGCTCAGTTTGACTCGTATTTTGGTCATTAGCTCAAAAACTGGACCAGATAAAAAACGGACTTAAGGTTCATGATTTACGAAAAATTTTCGATAAGAAACCATGTTTTTCGCGAAAAAAATTGTTGTTTTTTTTTCTCTTATGGCAATTTCGAGCTTTAAGCTCAAGTCGCCATGCTTTTTCTTCTGGTAAAAAAAAAAAAAAAAAAAAAAAAAAATTTGGGTTTATCAGCATTCCAAGGACAACCATTTTAGAAGATAAACGATTTGAAATTCGAAAATTGACAAAATAAGGAACACCCTAATGTCGATGCTAGCTGGTTCCATCATTTATTTAGAGAATGTGGTAAACATTTGCTGAAAGAGAACACCGTTTGCGTTTTTTGCTTCGCGTATATCGATTAGCAATCAATCAGCAGGCAGCAATTGATTTATTAATTAACATTTTTACAAGCTTCCTACTTAAATTTATTAACGGAATCAGCAAAACGAATTCTCGTAAAAGGAGAGTTATGAATTGTACGAGGGGTGGTCCAGACGTTCCAGGGTTGTGAGTGAATCCTTGCATATTTTGCAAAAGGTTTTCATTTTGGTGTATTCATTTTCAAAAGTTTACAATAAAATTATGACCTCTTTGGAGTGCCAAATCCGCAAAATATGTTTTTTTTCTTCTCTTCGATCGTTAATTAGAGTCTATGACAAACCCCCGAAATACAGAACTTTGAAAATTCGAACCCGGAATCGGGGTTCTGCAAATTCTGGGTTCTGAAAGTACTATAATCTTCTATTAATTATATTCTAGATTCTGCAATTTCGGGCTTTTGAGTGTTTGCTTTCCCGACTTTTTTTTTTGTAATAGTTAAGTTGTGGTAGATATGGTTGGATAAATTGCACTGCATTTTTTAAGTTAAATCATGGTACCTACTTTTTATTTGGAGAGGAATTCAAACCTAAAAAAGTATATAATTTTATTTAAAATTATATGGGTTCGCCCGCTCTTATGTTCAAGCTTTATAATTTTACCGTATTGCCGGTAAAAGTTTGATATATTATATTCAATTTGTGGTTGACTATTTTCATCGTAAACTTGTAATGCAGCTTCGAAATGGCTTTCGTTGCTGACACATGAGATAGCCCTCTTTTTGTCATCGATCCGTAAAATTTTGCCTTCATCACATTTTCTGAAAAAAGGGATTTTTCCCTTGAAACAGATGCTGAAAAATGTAACGAATGTTATGTTTCTTCCAGTTGTTAAAAGCTTGTACTCTTACCTGAAATGAGTTCCATTAAGGTAGGAGTTCAAACTTTTTTCCGTGCAAGAAAGGATATAAGTACATAAAGCCTAGTACAAAAGTTAAAGATGGGTGTAAGATTTCATTATCAACTTTTGAAAAATTTTAATTCAAATGTAAAAACTGCGAAATAGAACGTTACTTGGCAAAATTTTCGTTTTTTAGGCTATTTGTTTACATTTCAGAAGGCGCTTTGTTTAATTTATTTTTTAAATGAATTGTTCTGAAAATTAAAAACTAAGAAGCGATCTTCTAATTTTGTTAACGATTAATGATTTTTGACTCACAGAATTTGTAACCTAATTTTTTTTTTTTTAATTCTCTGCATTAGTGCTATTAATGTTTAAGAAACAAGGTCTTTTAAAAAGTAAACACCTATAAGAGTCCATGTTAAGATGCTATTTTTACAATGCTTACAGCTTCCTTCTGAAGGTGTCAAAAAATCTGAAATAATTCATAGAGATGCATAGTCCCTATGAAAGTCCTTTTTTCTAAAGTTTGACTAAATTCTCTGCATGCGCCAAACCTTGAACTTCCACCTTAACTTTTTTAAATTCGCTTTTAGAACAATGTCTTGTTCCCTATTTGCGATTGATCGGTCTCTAATATCTCAGGGTGATATAATTCGGATTTTCCTGTTATTTCTAAAATTGTAAAAATCTAAAAAATGAAATAAACTTAATTTGAATAACTTTAAAATCAAATAAGGATTTTGACTGCTTACCAGGACGGGTGAAAATCCGATAAACAGGAAAGTAAAAAAAGCACAATAACATTTATTTAATTTAATCATATTTGCAAGAACGCCAGTTAAAACGTCACGTGACTGATCTGAATGCTAACAGCTAGTCTTTTGCAACATATCAGCAGTTCGGCTCACTTCAAGACGGAAGCTAAATTCCGTGGGAGAAAGTAATCAGCTTGATATGTCTTGGAATGTATGTGATAATGACTCATTCCGGATAGGCGGTAGACGATTCCGCTAGACGATAAATGTTTACTTTTAGGTGTCTCTTGTACTGACCTTAAAAATACTACTTTAGCATCACATGGAATAAAAATTTCCTGCTGCACCTGAAAGACTTTAAAAGAGGGGGGATTGCCTTCGACTTTCCTTTTTAGTACTATTTCTGCTCAGGTTACTTGACTGAGATGTTGACTAATTTCATGGGTCACTTTTCCAAAAATCAAAAAAGTCAAATGACTGAGTGATTGTTTTATACATTTTAACTTCTCCTCTTCACTTAAACCTTGGAGTTTTGAAAGATTAGTTACATTCGACTGACACTCCGAACACAAGTCTGTTTTCGGTTTTCGCATAACAACATTACCGCAGAATTCCTGCCATATCTCATACCACATAGATTCACCGACTGGAACTTTTCCCAATAATTCGTAACTCTCTTTGTATTTATCAAACACAAACTTTTTTGTCATTGAAATGGGCAATATTAATAAGGGTAGGGTAATATTAATAAATCCGTGTTTAATCGGAACGTAGGGAGACGTCCCGGCAAAACTAAAGCATTCTGTTCGATCACTCGATTTAGATTGGCCGATTGACGAATTCCTTGCCCGTTGCTCGGTGTAATAAAGATTTAACATGAGGCAGTTTTTTCAGTACTGCTTTCTCAATGCTAGGAAGCATCATCACGAAGATGTATAATCCTTGTAGAGAATTGGAAAAATTTTGTATATACCAGATATACTTTGACCCTTTTATCATCCAACGTAGCAATTCCAGCAACCAAGATAAACCCATTATGATGAATAATTGTAAATATACGACAAAACTGTAAATTGTTTACTTTTTAGAATTTTGTTGTTTTTAATTTACTTTTTTAAAAGAAAATTTATTAATTAATTACTTACTGTTCTTTTTCTTCCTGGTTGCTGAAACTTTCCTTATCTTTGAGGGCTTGGCAATCTTTTTTGGCTCGAAAAATGCTTGCAGCGGTGGAAATGAAAAAATACAGATTGGAGATTATTATTATTCCCATCGGTCCGTAGAAATATAAAGCAGAGAATCTATTTGCTGTAATCATGTAGTTACAGCAATTTTTAAAAAACTAATCAGTATTAAGGCTAGGCTACAGCCGGTTTTTTTTTTTTTTTTTTTTTTAACACCCTATACTTCGAAAATTGTTCTATAACTTCTTTTGGAAGCAAAAGATCAAAATTGTATGAACTAGGATACCGATCGCCACCTGCATCAGCTACTTTTTCTTAAAAATTGTGTCAATAATTATTTAACCAAATCTAACTCTTAATTCCCGGGAATTAGAGAGGCTTGATTTTAAAGAAAACGTGACTGATGTAGAAATCTGAAATTTTCACCGAAGGTACCCAGATAGCGGGTCCTCGAGGACGTCTTAAAGACGTCATTATTTTCATCCCATTCCATGGATTTGGATATCCTGTGGATATTTGATGGACAATCCATACACTGTAAAAAATTTTGTGTAATTTTAACACAATTTATAATTTAAAAACGGTCCACACGTTTTTATTTGTAAATAATAACACAATAACAAATATTGCCTAGCAACATGTGTCAAAATTAACAGCGTGTGAACCGAGTTTGTTAAAAATACACAGAATTTTTTACAGTGTAGGATGTCCAATGGATTGAAAATGCTATATGGGTACTTATTGGCTAGAAGAAAGGCACCTTCTTTTTAATTCTGGTATTTTGCTCCAACAAATAACATGTAAACCATTTTTGAAGTATAGAGTGTTTAAAAAAAAAAACAACCAGGAGCCTAGCCTTAATATGCTTTTCTCATACATACTAACTCACATTCTGTATTTACGACGCACATGTCTTTGCCTATATTAGGCTTGGAAACGGTATTTGGAATATCGGGATGAAAGTCCATTAATAACGATATACATAATATTATTCCCGGGCCTCCCCAACCATAGCAGCAACAGAAAAGAAATCTTTTTAGGTCTCTTTTTACATTAAAATATCTTTTTTTGGTGGTAGTTCGTATGTACTTAAAGCTGAAAAAAAAACACAACCTTTTTAAAATATAATAACATGTTCAGATAAAAAAAGTGTCGTTCAATTGTTGGTTAACTGGTGCAGTGTCCTTCAGCTCTAATTCATTCATTCTTTTTTTTTTTTTTTTTTTTTTTTTTTTTAAATAATATTTATAGAATGATTAACAGGAAGTAGTGATTTCACTTTTCTGGGATTGAGCATGACTGAATCGTGTTTACAATTATCCGATTCTTTTTTAAATTTTTCTTTATTATTTCCTTACTTTATTGACCACCACATGTCAGCACTCATGATGTGCAACCAAAAAAAAGCGGAGTGGAACGATAATTGAGTGATATATCCTACAAGAGAAAATAATGTAATAAATATTGGTTTTGAGATTTCTGGCCCTCCTTCCCTCCCCCTCCCTCCCCTGTAAGCATAAAATAGGAGTTACCTAATGGAGATTTAACATTGCGTAAGACTTCCATGGAATCTCTCCATTCAAATATGCTTAGGTAATATGTGGACGACCCCCTTCATGGAACAAAATGATCGGACTTCAATTTTTCACTTACCCATTGTCTTCTAGGTTTTTTTTTTTTTTTATACTATGTTACTCTTCAGAATGATGTAACCTAAACTGTTTCTGTTAAAATTTAAAATACACCAAGAGGCAAGAGTGCATTTTTGGTCTTCTTGTGTAAAGCAATCAAAATACACCATAAAAATCGTTTTGAGTAAAAATTTACATTTTTAACTTTTTAATACAATGAACACATGACTCATGTGTTCATTGTATTAAAATTGTATTGTCTCATGTGACATGAGAGTGGCTGTATACCGACTGCCTTACCACAAATTTTGCAGAAAGTTGGATGATCCTTCAAATCGTCTCCATTCACTTGAAAAATCGCTAAAAATATATAGAAAACTAAAAGCGATGCTGTATGACACATTACATAGATCCCGTGATGGGTCCTTAACTCCTTGAGTATTGCATGAGATAAAAAAATTGCGAAAAGAAATGGTATCGAAATGATTACTCCAGTAAAGTTCAGAATATAACTTCTAAACGATTTATGAAAAGGACCCGAATTATTTTCTGAAAATAATCTTAATTCCCATTTCGATTCCCAATCGGTTTCTCTTTTAACGCAAATGAAAGCTGTCAAAATTAGCCCATCGTCATCTCTAAGATCTAAACAAAATTGATCGGAATTATAAATTTTATGTCGGTTGTGGCCTTTCATTAGTGTTCCGTCACGATGAAAAGTAAAATTTTCGCCCGCAACGTTTGCAAAGTATTTTTTCTTTGGGCAGGAACTCAAACCTAGAAAATTATACAATTTCATTTCAAATTATTTAGCTTGATCACTACTGCGGCTCAATCCAGAATCATTTTACCGTATTGGCGGTGGAAATTTGATATATTATATTCAGGTAGTGGTTGATTATTTTCATCGTAAACTGTTAAATCAGTTTCGAAATTGTTTGCGTCGCTGATGCATGAAATAATTTTGTTCTCTTTATCGATTTGCATAATTTTGCCTTCATCGCAACATTTTCTTAAAACAGGAGTCTTTTTCTCTAAACAGATTCTGAAAAATGTAGCGAATGTTATATTTTCCGACTCATCCAGCTGAAAGAGCTTGTACTCTTACCCGAAATGAGTTTCATTAACTTTTTTAAATTCTCTTTTAGAAAATGTCTTATTCCCTATTTGCAACTCATCGGTTTCTAATATCTCAGGATGATAACATTTCTGTTCATCAATTATTTCTAAAATTATAAAAATCTAAAGAAGAAAAAAAAGTTTGAAATAATTTATAAATAAGAAATTGATTTGGTACTCACCAGAATAGTTAAAAATACGGTAAACAGCGAAGTAAAAAAAGCACAGTAACATTTATTTTCTTTCAACATGTTCCACGAATGCCACTTCGAACGTGACTGATCTGAAAGTTGACAGCTCGTCTTTGCTTCATATCAGCAGTACAGACTCACTTTATGACGACAGCAAAAGTCCGTGGGCAAAACCATTAGGTATTCCAGAAAAATTTTGATAAAAAATACTTGTTTTGCGAAATTATAATTTTTACTAAGTAATTTAACTCAGAGTGACACGTTTGGTCTTCGTACTTACAATGAATCGTTTGAACTTCGTACTTACAAACGTATCTGCTTTGTGCTTCAGTAAGCTAAGCATAGGAAATATGAAAGGCAAAAGCCGGGGCTGTCGACTTGAGTTTCTTTATGATTGAAAACTCGATTTTTAAAAATTTTAATTAATTCCCTAAATTATTTATGGGAACTAATTCTGGTTTTGAGAAAGGAAAATGTATTCATTTGTCCGAACAATATGGCACAATTTTTTGATATTAAAATAGTTAAATTCCTACGCGCGTTGACTCGTAAACTACTTCAAAAGCCGGATTGGTGGGATTTATAGTAAAAGATTCACGTTATTTACAAATATTTTATTCGTTTTTTTTTTCTTCTTCACCTGTTGTTCGGTATGACTCAACCGATAATTCGATTTAATTTCCCTTTAAATCACTCCCTTGGCATTGGTATTTTACTCCCAAACATTAATGTATCAAAAATGAATCGGTTCACTTTTTTAACCACAAAATTTCAAGGGAAAGGAAAACCTAATCACATTTTTAAATTTTTATAATTATTCGTCATCGTCACCGACGAACGACCAAGGATATTCAGGTGTTGAAAAGAATCCAGTTTTTTGATGCAAGCCATTATCGGTTATGTCCCAGGCTTGTTTGACGATGATCATGTCGTAGGGAAACGTGCATTCCCGGATCAGTGTCGAGCCCCTATATACTTTGACCTTGCCAGTGCCTTTATTGGTCCCCGGTTCAAGTGTAACAGTCCTTAAAATAATAATTTTAAATGGGATATGTCGTCTTAAACGGATAATATTAATAATAGGACATACCTTCCTTTGGAAATCTTGCTAGACTCTTTCCCATCTAGACTGATCTCAGCCAGAGCAAAACTGCTTGCATTTGTAACATCAATGGAATAGGTTTGACCTGAAATTCAGTATTAGAGGTGGCTTTCTTGACATTGCAAAAATATCTCCATGCAGTATGTAAGATTAAAGGACAGTAAAAGATCAAAATTTCAGTTTAAGAGTAATTAGTACTCATGGCAGTTGATACATCGTATTTTTCTTTTTACGGAAAATCGAAGACGAATGTGGAAAAAAGAAAAGCTAAGAAATCTTCGAAATTTTTTTTACAAATATTTCTTAGTTTTTGTTTTTTTAAGATTAGTCTTCCACTTTCTGTAAAAAGAAAAACGCGATTTTCCTACTGCCACGACTACTCTCAAAAATGTTTAACAAAAAAATATGAAAAAAAAAAAAAAAATAATAATAAATAAATTAATTAAAAAAATAAAATAAAATGTTTCTCTTACCCATTACTATAATTTTTTTAGTCACAACAGCGTCACTTGGCAAACTTCATCTCACTATCAATTTCCTTTTTTTTTTACTCGATAAATATGATCATTGAAATGTGGGATACGTGCAAATATTTTAACTTTAAGTCTCCCGACCTTCAAAGCGACTAGCGACATATGAGCTCGCCCAGACATTGTCGCAGTTATACTCAAATACAGCCCAGGGTCGATGAAAAAGAGTCAGTAGGATTTGGATGATCTATAAAATTTATTTTTGCTATTTAAAATATTTGGAGAAAACTTTAAATATCAGTGGGATTTCAGAAATTAAAAAAAAAAAGTAAGGGAACATAGCAAGGACTGTTAATGACACATAAGTTAATTATCTTCACAACTGTTTTAACGCATGGCCTGTTTTTGCCTGTTTGATTGTGATATGAAAATATCTCGGCTTATTCATGCATTTGCATTATGAGGTTTTAGTTAGACTCACATCGCTTGCTTCCAAAAATGAGAAGTATAAAATCGCTTTGAAACAGCATTTGTCGCTTTTTTGGGGGGAAGGGGACACTAGCACTTTTCCGAAACCGTACCTCATTTTCAAGGCCATTTTGGAATCCTACGGGTCAAATTACCCTACCACGGGGCTACTTTTTACTCGACCGGGTAACTTTAGCCACTTTGATTTTTCCTTAAATTCTTTGAAATAGAACAAGAAAAATCCCAAATAAGGATTCTATATCATGAAGTGAAACTTCTTGAATATTATTTAGTAAAATGGCCCTTTAAATTAGCTTCATTATAAAAAGATTCGATTTTAAAAATGATGCGGAATATCGGAATATTGACATCCCTCCAACGGTATCTAAAAGCCGTATTAAGGTTCAAACACGTTCGTCTCTTGCCCTACATCATCCTTTAACTACTTCGAAAAATTTCTTTCCAAAGGGATTTTACCAGCCATTTTATTCATCCGAACGCATCATTTTTTGGGGTTTCAAAGAATTTATTTTTCTTGGTCATTTTCTCTTCTTAAAATTATTTAACGGAATAAAAATTGAAGAGCAAGCGGGAAAAAGGATCAGAGTCCATGTTTTTGTTTTGAATGCTTTGACAAAGCTAAACATAAGATCTAAGTGTAAACAAAAACAATAAGCTGCCTTTTAGGGCTGTTCGATATGACCACTTTTTGATACGATAAGCGATAAATTATCGATAAGTCACTTCTTATCGATAAGCTTCGTCTTATCGACAAGACTTCACGTTATATCGATAAGCCTTTCGCCTCTTATCGATAATTTATCGCTTATCGTATCAAAAAGTGGTCATATCGAACAGCCCTACTGCCTTTCTTGTTTTGTTGAGGGCTGTGCTTCGGCGTATTTCTGGATTCGATGTTGAACTTTGTACAGTAGGGTGGGCCGAAAAATGCGAATTTTCGAATTTGAAAACGCCTGATAGTGGAATGGGTGCCTTTTGGCAATAATATTAATCCTAATTTTTTTCAGATTTTTCGAAGGTCATCTTGAGGTCGCGCAATGACCTTGAAGTTTTTGAAAGTCCCATATTAGGGCAAAAAATAACTTTTTTATTTTCACTAAAAAAAGTATCGTTTCCTATCGGAAATTTTGCGTAGATTGCGAATATGAAGTCCAAAATCGCTTTCAGGATACCGTTTTCAAGTTATAGGCCAATTTCAAGAACACTAAAATTCGTTGGACGTATTTTCCAATTTCGGCCCAAACCCGTACGTTATAAGTAAGTTTGGACTTCATATTCGTAATCTACGCAAAATTTCCGATAGGAAACGATACTTTTTTAGTGAAAATAAAAAAGTAATTTTTTGCCCTAATATGGGACTTTCGGAAACTTCAAGGACATTGCGCGACCTCAAGATGACCTTCAAAAAATCTGAAAAAATTTAGGGTTAATATTATTGCCAAAAGGCACCCATTCCACTATCAGGCGTTTTCAAATTCGAAAATTCGCATTTTTCGGCCCACCCTATTGTACAGTTGTTCGTATTTTGCCCTTGAAGGCTGATCGGAATTACTCCTTAACGATAACGGTATCGTTAAGGAGTAATTCCGGATTCCCATATTCGAGTAGGATGTTATCATGAACAACCTTAGGCAATGAGTTCAGTCGTCATCCACGGGATATAATTTCAGTTTGTAATTGAGCACTGAGGCATTTGGGAATGCCATTGTCGTCATTGTATTGTTAATAGTTCCCGACGATGGCCTCTATTTGGCTTGGATTAAGTAGGTACGATTTTTTGATGGTATAACGGATGCGGGTATGGCCCCCCGCCAGCTGAGTTATCAGAACCTTGTTTCCCCTTTGGTCTTTTTGGATAAATTCCAAGAATTTCCAAATAGAAGCGTGGTGCACCTGAATGACTCGCTGGAAACGAGAGTGCCATCCCTCAACGTAATTGCTAGTCCTTTGCGCTCTGTTTAACACTGCCTCATAAACATTCCACCGTTCAGGAGGGGAACATGGAGGAAATGCAATGCGAAATGAAATGCGAACACCAACGGTAGATAGCTTTGATTGAAACTGAAACTGCAAACAGTCCGAAAATACCTCCAAATACACCGACTGTAAAAGAGGAAGGAAAAAATTAATATAATTAAAAAATATTATCGTAACCCTATTCGATATTATACTGGTTAGGCAATCTTGGCTGTAGGGTTAGTAAAAAACTACGCAAAAATTATTGCTGCAGGTAACGACGTTTCGTCCTACTTATATTTGGACATCTTCAGGTTAATTTTTAAAGTTATTTTAACCTGAAGATGTCCAAATATAAGTAGGACGAAACGTCGTTACCTGCAGCAATAATTTTTGCGTAGTTTTTTACCAACCCTACAGCCAAGATTGCCTAACCAGTATAAAAAATTAATTTTATGAAAATTTAAGGAAATGAAATTTACATCCGGGGAGGAAATGCAATCCCTCCCCGGATGAAAATTCCATTAAGAGGTTACTAATTACTAAATTAGGTAAAAAGGTAACTAATTACTAAATTCGAGGTATCAGTAAATATGTGCGGGAAATGCCTAACTGTAAGAATCAATTTTTCAGTCACTACACAGTAAAAAATTTTATGTCAAAATCAACACAAGTAGGTCCACATAATTCTTATGTTGTTTTTGTTTGTGTTTAGCTTTTGGGAAAAACAACAGAAAAAATTTATGTGGACCGTTTAGAACATATTTTTACATAATATTTTTTACTGTGTACTCGTAGTACCTAACGGCTAGGCATTACCCGAAATGGGAAGCTTAATTTTGAAAATTTCGGGTAATGCCTAGCAGTTAGGCACTACGCGTAATGCCTAATTTTTGGTTTGGACTGCAGCAGCCATTTTGAGCACTAGAGTTTTTAAAATGGTGAATATCTAAAAATTAAATTTTCATCTATGGGCTTGTCCATGTAAGTGTAATTTCACAAGAGTAATGAATTTCATGCTTAACTTATGAATCTCCATTACATTTGTGACAAAAGGTTCGTGGACAAGCCCCTATACCAGCTATTTGAGTCAATGTCTTCGGATCTTCGAAAAATCGCCTTGACGTGTTTCCATCATTAGTGGTTTGTCACTATGAAGTAGTGTAGCGACAGCATATTCACCTGTCTTGTTGAACTGTTTTATCTTGAAACATTTTTTTGTAATACACCAGCATTAAAAGCAAAAGTATGATTTGCCAGCTTAGAAACATGGTACATTCCCACTTCCTTTGAGCTGAAATTGCTTACGCAATATATGCTAATTGCTTACGCAATACTGCCGCTACCGCCAGCTTTGAGCACATCCACTAAAAGACCAGTTTCTGCCATGAAACGATTAGACGATCAAAAGGATCTTAGGAGGAAACAGTATCTAGATGTGAGACATGCTTAACATTGCTTATTATTTTAGCAAGGCTAAAATGATTTCTTAGTTAGAAATCCAAAGTGTTCGAATTTTTCAAATTTACGAGTAGCCTACAGAATACTACATGTGCCTCTGTCTTAATTGGAGGGTACAAACGTACAATTAATTGCACCACCGGAAATGCTGTATATTTTTGAAATTTTTTCTTCTGCTACCACTTTTTTGTCGTTTTTATTATTTTTTGTGTTCGAAAAAATATACAAAACAATAAAAAAGTGGTAGCAGAAGAAAACATTCTTGCTTAACTTTTGAGAGTCTGCAATATCTTTTTTTAATAATTTCAGTTTCTAAAAGAGGAGGCGGGCCTTTGGCTGTGGAATCAAGGTTGCAACTTTCGCAGAGAAAGACAAATAATCTCAAGTTATTTGTCCTATATGTTACGCTTCAATTTAATACTTGGATACGACTTTTATGTTCGGATTATTAGAGGTTAAAGGATTTCTTTTTTTTTTTTTTTCATTTTGAATTTTGAATTTTTCTTTATTAAAAGCAGCTGAATTTTATTTTACTTTATTAATATGTTTTTTCGTAACACTACTAATACAAAAATATTTTCAACTAAAGCTATGAATTTCCTGGTAAACACGGCAACGTCCGAAAGCGTAGAAAATACTTGTTTATTTTTTAATATGCAAGGACGTCTTTATTTTTTTATTTTATTTTATTTTATTTTATTTTATTTTTTTTTTTTTTTGGTCTTTATGACGACTAAAAAAAATATTTTTCACGACTTTGCAACAGATCGATGTCATCATGACGTCCTAAAACCAAAATGACACCTTTCTGCAAGCCTTTGGCCAATTTGTGAGACTAGGGGAACGCAAATCTGCCGTGAAAAGGGGAATCGACCTATCGCACATGTCTGGGTTGGCCATGTTTGTTTATAAGCTAAACATAAACAAACATGGCCAACCCAGAGATGTGCGATAGGTCGATTCCCCTTTTCACGGCAGAAATATACTCTAAGGCGGCTACAAAAGATCCCCTTTTGACATAGAAGATGTAGGAAAAATGTAATAGGGAAAAAAATCTACAGAGGAATACACAATTCTTCTCAGGAAAGGTGAGCGCCCCCTTTCCTTTTCGATCCTCTTGACTACAGACCTGTCTTTGTGATAAAAAACAAAAAAAATCTTTAAAAAAAACCTCTAATAAGACACCTATTTTCTCTACATCTCTTTTCTGGAGGTTCAACAGACGTCACCGAGTTCGCTTCGTTAAATATTTTTGATTTATAAATTTTGAGTTAAGTTTACCTGACGGTAAAATTTTTCCAAAAAAAACAGGATTTAAATCAGCACATTAAAAACATCACAGTGATAACACGTCAACAATTATTAATATTTTGAAGCTCATACGACATGTGATTGACATCGATTCCAATTTCGTTCACTGCTTTTTTTGTCAACATTAACCCGTAGCCATAATCAATCAATCAAAAAAAACATTTAGGAACTTAAAAATTAAATCAAAACCAGATCAAACGTTTTCAATTCAATAAAAATTCGAGATCAGGAGAAAACAAAAAGAAACCAAATCAGTGCTGGCACTATTTGCTAAAATATTCGTTGCTCGTTTTTCTGACTGGATGCGAATTCATCTGGATGTTCCCCTCGCCCGTGGGACCGATGACCACGGAAGAATTCCTGGACATTGACATTTTCAGAGAGGAAGTCGTCGTATCTACGTCCCGGGGTAACAGGCTCGGTCTGAATCTCAGTAATATTAATTTTTTGATCCTTGCCTTACAGACGAAAATGAGAAATATGAAAAGCCCCTGAAACAAATTTGTAAGAAATAATCAAAAAAAAAAATTATAATTTTACGGAAGCGGAAAAATAAATTTAAAAAATTAAAACGATTTTTAAAGGGAATTTTTAGGGTGATATTTACTTACTCCAGGGAAAAAAATTGAACGAATCCCCATTGATTTCCCCCATTCGCAGTTTTATTTTGTGACCAAATAAAGCAAAATTACAATAAGCATTAATTTTTTTTTAAAAAATGCGGTTTTTCATTAAAAAAGATTAACAAGAAAATGAAGATTTTTACCGCGAACTAAATCCGCTAGGGGGCTGTCGGCTGCTAAACTGGCAAAATGGCATCTTGCTTTAGAATGGTTCTTGAGCGTTCTCTTACTTTAAAAATTTTTATTAAGAGGAAACTTCAGTGAATACCGTCTGTTTTGTCTAATACTAGATTTGCTAAAACAATCCAAATTTTAGGTATCAAACGAACTCATTTCACGTATCCTGGAGTTTTAGTGCAAGTTTCAACTTGTCTAAAGTGGATATGCGGCCGGAAAATAGGTTTGAAAAAATTTGCTGTCAAAAAACTTTGAGTTCGTTTTCCGGTTTTTACTTTATAAGTTGAAACTTGCACCAAATTGAAACAAGTTGTAACTTGCACCAAGGTGAAACAAGTTAAAACTTGCACCAAGCTGAGACAAGTTGAAACTTGTCTAACGAGGTAACTTGAATGCAGCCCGAAAATATGTTTGAAAAAATTTGCTGTCGAAAAACTTTTATTTCTTTTTCCGGTTTTATTTTATAAGTTGAAACTTGCACCAAATTGAAACAAGTTGTAACTTGCACCAAGGTGAAACAAGTTAAAACTTGCACCAAGCTGAGACAAGTTGAAACTCGTCTAAACCTGTATGCGGCCGGAAAATAAATTCGAAAAAATTTGCTAGTTTTCCGGTTTTTAATTTACTAGTTGAAACTTGGCCAAATTAAAACAAGTTGTAACTTGCATTAGAGTGAAACAAGTTAAAACTTGCACCAAGTTGAGACAAGTTGAAACTGTACCAAGCTCCAGCAAGTTGAAATTTGTACCAAACTCAAACAAGTTGAAATTGTACCTAAAATGCAATAAGTTAAGAAGGTTCATTAAACATCTGAATTTTTTCCCTGTAAATCGGGTATTAGGCAAAACAGCCATTTTTTTCGGTTTTCACTGATACTTCCCCTCAACCAACCCGAAGCCGACTATCATTTTATCAGGACAACCCCCTAGCGAACTTAGTTTGCCGTAAAAATCCTCATTTTATTTTTAAAGGTTAAACTCCCTTCAGTAGTAAAAAAATTGTTAAAAATAAATTAAAATATTTATTGCTAAAAAAAATCGTGCAACAAACACATTTTAAGCGTATCGTATTGCTTTTAAGGAAAATAATTAAAATAAATTAAAAATCACAATTATTAAAAGAAAGATTCAGTAAGGCAATGGCACCATTTCTCTTTTTTTTTTTTTTTTTTTTTTTTTTGGTATAAAGAAAATTTTGTAACAATGATTCATGCTTTGGTGGATATATTTGTTTTGCTTGTTCTAGCTGAATGCCGTGGAAATCTTTCAATAATCTTGCTTCTTATCTTCGAACTAAGGACGAATATCCAAAAGATTAGAACCCCCTGCAAAATAAAATGACAGAAGCATTTTAAAGCAGTGAAAGAGACCTTTTCTTTTAAAAAAAAAAATTGGCGCATGTTCATGCAGGTGCTCCCGTATAAGGACATTTAAAGGATTTTTCACGTTGCATGCAAAAATTTTCTCATACAAACCTGTAATGTGTTGCAAACGTCGGAGACATACCAGACCCATTTGGGTCCGTCGACTGCCCAACTTATGACTTCTAACATCCAGTTGATTCCCATGACGAGGAATAGTTTCAGGTACAGAATGAATCTGGAATTTGAAGGCGGAAAGTTAATTTAAAAACTGTTATGGGTTTAAGACGGTAATGGGAATTTTTACTTCAAACTAAATCCGCTAGGGGGTTGTCGGCTGCTCACGTGATCCAATTATATATATAACATTGCCCATACTTAGCTTATGTATGTATATATACGAGCATTAAATATATCGTATATTTAACATTCATGGTAAAATGGCGGCCGGCTTCGGATTGGCTAATAAATGATTTAAGATGAGGAGAGAATATTTAAAAACCAATCCGAAGCCGGCCGCAATTTTACAGGGATAGCAGCCGATAGTCCGTAGAAGATTTAGGATTTTTTTTTTGAGCTTCAATCGCAATCCCTTTTACTTTTTCTTCCTAAAAAAATCTGTGTTCCGCAGGTCAGCTGACGTATCTCCAACACAGAGTCTGTTTTAAATGTTTATAAAAATCATGTGACAGCACGTTCACCCGCTCATATCGGCGGCTTGGTGTCACATGTTTCTAAAAACGTACTTAAGTAGGCAACTTATTAAGAAGTAAGTAACTTCCTTACGTCTAAACTTAGGTTTAGTTTATTTTTAATCATTTATTTGGCTTCTAGCTTATTATAACTTTTTTTTTAAGAACAAAATGCTTAAACTGCAGCTGAGTCTTTTTAGTTTAAAGTATAGTAATTGAAATATAGTAATTGGAAATGGAATTTGTTTGGAATTTTCGAAAATTATAAAATCTTGCTTATTACTTATTGCTTACTTAGCTTTACATCAATTAGCTTGCTTATTGCTGATTATTATTATTATGCCATTCTTATCTTACCGTTGTTTGTTTGCCTCGTTGTTCTGCCTGCTTTCGTTTCCGCTTAAAACTTGAGTCTCTTTTCTGATGGCGAAGATCTTGATGGCAGTCAGCAGGAACAAAATTGTATTTGCAACAATCAAAGAAGCCATCGGCCCGTAAAAATAAGCCAGCGTCGCCATTTTTGCTGGAATACAAAATCAAGCAATGAAAAACCTTTTGCAATCATAAATAAATTAAGTCTAAAAGTATACGCTTCACAATGTCCTTGTTTTAAGTCTCCCTTGACCAAATAAGTAAATCAGATAAACTAAATTTGTTCCATGGTTTTGGAGTGTTGATACATGGGGAGACCTTTCAATCTTTGGCAAGTCGCTAAGTCTCTGATCCCTAACGCGATCATTGGTTTCTTTTTCTTCGACCGGTAAGATCTGTTCTCAATTTGTCAACATTAGCCTCTCTCGCAGTTCATTCATAGGGTGGCGTAAAGGGAGCGTTCAAGTATTACGTAAGACCGAAAGGGGGGGAGGGGGTTTAAAAACCCGAAAAAAAGTCTTACGTAATACTTGAACGTTTCCAAAGTCTTGATGAGACTTCACCTGGCCAATATCTCTCTCCGAATGTTTCAGCTCATACTGTTAATACTTTAGAAAGTTAAAGCTAATACTTTATTCAATATTATTTTCTAATGAAGTAAATTCTAAATTCTAATTCATACGGGTCTTCTCCACACAATTTAACTTTATTTGAGTATCGGTCTTTATCGGCACCCACTAAAGTGTTGCAATAGGTGGTATCGCACATATATGCAACTCTACCGTGATAAGCGATTCGGGCGTATGTGTACTTTTTGTAAACATTAGAAAACAGTGTATTAAAATTTTTTAAAACGCTGTATGAAACTATGAAGGACAATGAATCGGTCTCCCGCACCATTAAGAAATACTTTTTTCTTTCAATTTCAATTCCTTTAAAAGATGTAACTTTTTTCGGAGGAGTCAAAATGCAAGATTTTCGTAAAGAACAACTTTAAAAATTTAAAGAGCAAGCTGAGTCATTTAAATTATTTTTGTACGAAATACTGTTTGAACCTTTGTTAACGGAGAATTGCTCGCCTGCTTTATACTGCGCTTATAGCTCCAGCAGGCAAGCAATTCTCCTCTACTGCGGATTGCATTATATACGTTTATACTATTATTTACCCGATACCCAATATCACCTGTAGTTGGCTTTGAAAGGTTTCATTTCACCTTTTTTTTCCCTAAGATTTTCCTGGAGAAGGCTTCACGGATGCCGGAAGGAATGGCTGTTTTCTCTACTACTCGATTAACAATGAGAAAATACAAATTTTAGGTCTCTAACGAGCTCCTCTGGTATATCCTGGAATTTTTAGTGCAAGTGAAAACTTGGCTAAAATGTATGGGCTGCGGGAAAATAATTTCAAAAAAAAATTACGATTGAAAAACCTTGATTTCGTTTTCCTGGTTTTTGTTTGCTTGGAAAAAAAAACTTGTACCAAAAATACAAGAAAAAAGTCAAAAATTGATTTTTTTTCTCCCTGTAAATCGAGTGTTAGACAAAGCAGTAATTTTTTCTGGTATTCCGTGAAGCCTTCTCTTAAAGAAAAAATAGTTTTAAAAATTCCTATATTTCTTCGCAAGCTTGGAGGGGATCAAAAATTTCCAAAATCATGCTTATGTAATATAAGTATTACAATGTATTCGTTATTATGTAATACAAGTATTACATAATAAGTATACAAGTATTACATAATAAGTATACAAGTATTACATATACAAGTACACATATGTAAGTATATACGTAGTATGTAATACAAGTATTACATAATAGAACACGGAAAAAAAAGTTCGGTCCCTGTTACTGAATGTTAAGTTGGGTCTTTTGACATCTAAACATTTGAGTTGATAGTACTAAAAATTAGGTAATTATTACTAAACGTTGTTGATTATTACAAACTCGTAGTAATAATTACTAAGTTTTCAGTATTAACAACTCAAATGTTTAGATGTCACAGGACCCAACTTAACATTGAGTAGCAGGAACCGAACTTTTTTCTCCGTGAAGTACTACATAATAACGAAGGTCTTCATGCACTCAGCACAAAAAAAAAGTCTTGAACAAGTTTTGTCTTGCAACAAGGCCGGAATGTTTCGTAGCAAAACTAAAATGCTTCATGACAACGGGCAGGTTGTTTCTTGACAAGATATTTATATTGCTTTCGCATGATTTTTCAGAAAATATCTATGACAAGACACTTTCTGAAAAATCATGCGAAAACAATAAAAATATTTTGTCAAGAAACAACCTGCCCGTTGTCATGTCAATGACAACGGTCACAAGAAATGTCATGCCACATGACATTTTATTTTCTGAGTGTAACTATGCCCATTTCTAGGGCTATTGAATTACTTCAACCATTCAAAAAAAAATTTCGTTTGCTCGTAACAAGTTGAAACTTGTTCCAGAATTGAAAGATTTGGACTTACTGTCAAAAAGCATCTGATCCTCCCTATGTTTGGTTTAAGTACATAATCCGGTATATTAGGAGAGAGATCCATTATCAGTGTAATGGTCAGCAACAGTGCTGGGGCTCCCCATGCATACAGCGAATAAACCATAAATCGTATGCATTCCCTTTCCTTCGTCGAACCTTTTAATCCGCCGAAGCCACGGAAACCGCTGAAACGAGAGAAAGAAAAAAAAAGACACTTAATGAACGTTTCACTTAATTATATTAATTAAAACTTGTCCAGCGACGTCCTCAACGTCGGGCTCGAGGGGTAAATTGGGGTAATTTACATGCCACCATTTTTCTTACATATATTTAAAACTAGAGCAAAAGATAAAATCTCTTACAGCGCAAAATTCGTCATTTTTTTTTTTTTTTTTTTTCGTGGGGCCCGATCAGGAGAAAAAAATGGCAGAGATAAAACGCCATTTCCTTTCAGCTTATGATGTTATGTCAATATAAAGGTCATTATGTCAATAAAGGGGAATCCTTATCTTTGTAAAGAAAAAAAAAAGTTATTACAGCTTTAAAAATTATTATGATGGAGTCAGACAAAAAAAATGAAATGTTTGTTTATTAATTCGTATGTAATTTTTTTAAAAATTACTGTCTGACGGCCGTTGTTTTGCTTTCAAGCAAGAAAATAACGGTTTTTTTCTGTTTTGTTACGTGGGAAGAAAAATGAATTTTCTTTTCTTTTTTTTTTTTTTTTTTTTTTTTTTTTTTGAGAAAAATCCTCCTCCGTATAATAAAAAAGAGAAAAGGTCTTTGATTAAGATCTCTTTACTTTTTATACAACGAAGGTCGAAAAGCCCTAAAACGAAAGCAAACAAAACAGGTGAAATGTTTATTTAACAATTCCTTCATTTGGAACTCCAGATATCTTACTAAAGGAAATGACTTTCCGCACATTGAGCAAATGACTAGTCCTGGTTGTGTGTATGAGGCCACACCCGATAAATTACACGGCAGCTCATCCCTTTTTATTTTCCCAAGGGGGGGTTGATTAATTTTATGAGGAGACACATTTTTTTTTTTTTTTTTAACCCGAAAGCAAAAATCATTTTTTCATCACTCATTGAAGAGTCGATAGCAAAAATCGAAACCGTAAAAAGAAAAATTTCCTACGATGTCGCTGAGAGAAAAAGGTATGATGTCACCTAGTTTTCCCATAGGTTTAATGTCTGAAGTAAAAGAATTATGAGATCGTTATTTTTTTGAATGTGTGGAAAAAAAAATGTCATGCAATTATAACGCGTAAAACCATGATTAACATTAATCAAATCAGACAAACAATCCCACTTTCCATTGCGTGCATGTACAGCACAATATTTTAACGAGAGGAATTTAATACTTCTCTTGGGCGGGAAACTGTTGCTTTTTGATCAATTTATGGTCGTAAAAAAAACGTTTTTTTGATAAGCCATCCCTCTTCCATTTTTTTCCCCCCCGACCCATGAAAATGGAAATGGAAAAGTTGACTGACGCTAATTTTTTTTTATTCTGAAAGGGGGGAAAAAAGAAAATTTAGAGAAACTGGGAAATCAAACTCGGTTTTTCTTTTTTGCGAGATTGTCCTTAATTGATGTTTTTTTGCTTTTAAAAATAATATAATGCAAGAGGAGGGAGTATTTAAATCAGCGAGAGGCTGGGATTTTTGAGATGCCAGATGGACAGTTTTTTGTAGGAATTCGCTTCGTAATTAAGGAAGAAGTGTGCAAAAGCTTTGACAAGTTTTATCCAGAAAGATTTTGAGAAAATTAAGAAAGAGGTTTTATCCAGTTGGATTAAAAGGGCACATCAAAACTCGCTTTATAATTCCACTGGATTAGTTTTGCGGTCTGACAGTTCAGAATCTTGATAGTTAAGTGTACTGATACTTTGGCGTTCCTTGTGCCGGGTCTATAACAGCTCCTCCAGATTGCATCTCCTCCAACAAGACTTTGGAGGAGTTGCAATGGTACGAGTTTGCAACTGCACTAATCGCAACTCCTCCAATTTTTTTTTTGGAGCAGTTGCAATCATAAACTGCAGTTTTCGTTGCATCTGCTCCAAAAAATTTTGGAGGAGTTGCATATATATACTTTAATGAAGAAGTCACACACACTTATATACGTGCTGGAGACCTCGTCCGGCAAGTAATTTTTCACGAGATTTTTGACGTCATAGCATTCATGATGCCTGCATTTCAAGATCGAGATGACGGTAATATGACGCCAATTAGACGTCATACAATGAAAAATATTACGGTTAGTGGCAAATGTACTGACTCTTATGACGTCATTTTGATGTCAAAGGTCTTGTAAATAAAATAAAAAGTCCTAAATAATAACTGGACGTGGTGACGTATCGCCGCGACGTAACCTTTTTCGCTGGGTAAATGCTGAAGTATGGTGCCATGATAGCATAACATCCTCATTATTTAGGATGCTGAGAGTCTAAGAGTACTGATCGTTTGGAAGTTTATCATTTGACAGATATCAGGTAGATATCGGTTAAATATCGACTGTCACAATTTGCTTTTACAGGTTGGAACAAATGATGTGGTTGCACTTCTCATCTTTATCGTATGTTTGCAACATTATTTAAGGTGGCGAGTGCAATCACGAAATTGGTTTCACCTCGTAGAACCTTTTAAAAGTTGACAAGTCAAATGAAGTGAGTGGAGAAAGGTTCGTAACTCTGATGTAACCTCCATATACGGCTTGAAGGATTGTGATTGTTGTCTTCTATGTTCATGGTAACATGGAAGCTGCAGACTACAGACTACATGATATTGCATGTATATGAGAATTAATAAGGTGTAGGTACAGTTATCATAATGCATAGAAAAAGTTTACAAAGTTTTTAAAATAAAAGAGAAAAAGAGTAAAAAAATCTAAGTTAGCTAAGTGCAGAACTTTTGAACTCTCATACAACTAAATATATCTGAAAGAAGATAATTCGCTGAGATTCAAATTAGCACATTGCAGAATCGTAGCAAGAAATTTCTCTCCCATGAAGGTAATACTGTGCGCTGGAGTCAACTGACTTATCTCCATTATAAATATGATGGGAGGCACTTTGGTTTGATTACTGTTTAAAACCACGTAGCATTTAGGGTGGTTCAAAATAAATCGAGGTTTCCCGATTTAGCTGCACACTTCACAGTAGGTGCCTCTATGATAGTTATGACCTCTGATAAGATATCTTTGCTTAAATTAATTTCCTTAAGCAGCGCCGGGCCTTTGAAGATGTCTGCGCACGTTTTCGATTTTTTAATGCTTTTCAATGGGATTTATTTAATTTGTCGACATGGAAATGCATCGCATTTGCATAGAATCATAAGAATATTTATTGTTTTAAAGAATTAACACGATTTCAAGAAATTTAAAAGCTCCAAAAAAAAAGCAGGGTGCCTAAAGTACGATTTCCTCAACTTGGCCGATTCGTTTTTGACGTCTGTCATCCCGAAGGTCGATCCAAAATTGAAAACTGGGGTTTGCGTAAAAAACTAACCTTAGTAGCATTGCAAAAAAAATTAATATTGCAATTCGCATATAGGGTGTTCGCAAAAAAAAATTTTTAATTTTTTTCAATATTTAAAATATTTAAAATTTTTTTTCGGCTTTTTCAGGCCCAACTCGGATTCAAAATTAGAAAATATGGTTCAAAAAATGGAAAAAAAAAATCGTGTAAAAAAAAAGATCGATCTGTAGCCTATAAGTATATATCTATATATCTCTCTATCTTTTAATGTTTTTTAGCAATGCTTGTAAGGTTAGTCTTCTCCGTGAACCATATTTTCTAATTTTTGATCCGAGTTAGGCTTGAAAAAGTCGAAAAAAATTTTTAAATATTTTAAATATTGAAAAAAATTAAATTTTTTTTTTTGCGAACACCCTATATGCGAATTGCGTTATTATTTTTTTCAGCAATGCTAGTAAGGTTAGTTATCTCCGTAAACCCCATTTTCTAATTTAGGATCACAGTTCCGCGTCACAGAGTCGAAAAATTAATCGGTCAAGTTGAGAAAAGATTTTAAATAATTTTTTTTCGCAAACACCCTGTATGCGAATTGCAATATTAATTTTTTTTGCAATGCTACTAAGGTTAGTTTTTTACGCAAACCCCAGTTTTCAATTTTGGATCGACCTTCGGGATGACAGACGTCAAAAACGAATCGGCCAAGTTGAGGAAATCGTACTTTAGGCACCCTGCTTTTTTTTGGAGCTTTTAAATTCTTGAAATCGTGTTAATTCTTTAAAACAATAAATATTCTTATGATTCTATGCAAATGCGATGCATTTCCATGTCGACAAATTAAATAAATCCCATTGAAAAGCATTAAAAAATCGAAAACGTGCGCAGACATCTTCAAAGGCCCGGCGCTGCTTAAGGAAATTAATTTAAGCAAAGATATCTTATCAGAGGTCATAACTATCATAGAGGCACCTACTGTGAAGTGTGCAGCTAAATCGGGGAACCTCGATTTATTTTGAACCACCCTAATGTAGCAACATGTTTACCCACTCATGTTGGAGTAAACTTGTGGTCACACGATTTTGAAAAAGTCATACGATCTCCAATCATTTGGACAGATACGACCGTGGACTTCCGGCCCATGGAACTTTTGGGTATATGTAAAAAAGGAGAACCAGGATATACCAAAATATTTCACTTTTCGGTCATTGCCATTGAAATTTGATAAAATATTTCAAACTTCCAATTTTTTTTTTTTTTTTTTTTTTTGGGGGGGGGGGGGGAACGATTTTTAAAATTGAATTGCACGTTAGGCTTTGCGCCCTAAACAAGGCTTCAATCCCGATTTCGATTCCGCAGAATCTTGACTACTTATGAGTAAGATTTCGACTCCGATTTTAATTCCGAAATATTAAAAAAAAAATTGAAACTTGAACTCCGATTCCAACTGACAGTAGATTTCCCGGCTGGACCGGAAGAGTGAGATTTTTTACGAAACTGAGTGAAAAATCGAAATTTTTTGGTCCAGTGAAATAGAGTTTTCAGGACGGGTCCGTACCAACTCGGGGCAGCGCGGTCAGTTGACCCCAACTTAGATATACCAACTTGGCGCGATACTTGTCAGGACCTTTTTTGTGATATACTAACTCGACGCAAGCAAATTTTGTTTGTTCATTTTTTTTTGTTCATTTCAAACTTTTTTTAAACATGTTTCCAACTCTTTCTGATTTTCCGTGTGTTATTTTCAAAAGTTCTAGCAAAGGATTTCAATTTCTGTCAGTGGTTCGAAAATGGATGTGCGAAAGGGTCTAAGTATGATTAACAGTTATACTTTTAAAAAAGAAAGATTTTAGCGGCAAAAGAAACTAGATGGAGGTGTTCTACAGGAAATTGTAAAGCTTACGTTAAAACTTTAGGTGATTGCGAAAACTTTTCAGAGCATTTTATAGGCTAATACTCAAATCGGCTTCAATTTGTTAAATGCATTTCCCATTAATTCAGTCATTTAAATGAAGAATCATCTTCCTCATGAAAATTTGCATGGTCAAATTATTCGCGATCGTTAATGATTTGATCAAATCCGTACAAATGACTGCGTGATAATACAATCCAATTTCGGTGTTTCAGATCCCATAAGCAATGACGATGTTTCAGACTGCTCGGTAGGACTTTGCGTACTTCCATAAATCTTCCGTAAGGTTTCCGTCAAACTTTCAACGGCAGTTGATAATCTTTCGATCGCTCGGACTTCTGGTGAAGTTGGGATTTCCATCTTTACGGTGATAAATTGAGTTTTTATTTAATTACAAGCTGAATTTATTACCGTAAAGCGTTTTCTGCTCCGGAAGTAGAACATTTCGCGGTTCTTCAACTGACCTCGAAAGAAAACATTTCAGGGCTCGAAAGTAATTTCCTTTCAGGCTAGCGCCTGAAAAGAAATTACTTTCGAGATCACTTAACAGAAAATGGCGTGTCGACTATCTCGCAGCAAAAAAAAAAAAAAAAAAAAAAAAACAGCTGGAACCAATCATTTCACTTGAAATGAAAACTATTTTTCTCTGCTGCGAATCGAACGCTCGATATCTCGAAGTCTCGACCTCGACCTCGAAATTTTTCGCTTTCGATTCTTGCCGAGAAAAATACTATTTCAATCAAATGCAAAATTCTTTCCTCTTGTTTCTTTTCGGAACCCAGACGCCTACTGTGCCACACCCTTCCTACGACTCTGCTGGAACATTCGTAACAAAAATAACTCAAAGAAAGCTTAAGATTCTTTTTTCTTTCTATTTTTATTCCAAGAAATAATGAAACCGTATACGATACATCGTCGGCAAAAAAAAAAAAAAACCGAAAGTCTTGATACACGACATGATAGTAAATGCTCTCGCCTTCTAATTAATTACACTTCGTTCAATTAATTGATTACGCCATTTCATCACTATGACGATCTTCTTAAGAAAACAAACAGATAAATAAAAAGAAATATTAAAAAAAAAAAAAAAAAATAGTTTTTGTTGTGTTGAAAATCCCTGGAGGGCAATGTTTTTTAAATAATTTTAAAGGGAACGACGGGAAATTTTTTTTTGCAAGTTGGGTTTCTCAATCGTGCTGAAATGATAGAGCATAAGCAAATCGAACCGGATTCTCCCGAAAGAAAAAAAAAAAAAAATTAATGACCATTATGTTAAGCCGAGTCACGTCACGTTTTGAAATAAAAGTCTAAAGGTAAATTTTTTTTTGTTTTGTTTAAAGTTGAAAAAAAAAATCCGAATTCGCTACTGAAGACCACATATCGAAAAAATAACAACCGCATTCGATTAGTTAAAATGTTTCAAACGGTGATCATAAATTTGATTTTTACCTCGATAATTTTTTTTTTTTTTAACCCTTTTTTTTCACTTCTTTCCAGTTATACTGTATATGTTTGATTAAGATTATAATATTGACATAAACCTACCTACTTCTGTTTGTATAAAAATCGTGCGAAAACGGTAGCAAATTTTTTCTCTTTTAAAGATTTTTTTTTACGGCTCAGAACAGGAGGAAAAACGATGGTGTTGGCTACTCTTCCACACATGACCTTATCATATGTGTGATACAATGTCATTATTATGCTTTAAAAAAAAAATGTAATGATTGCAAGCATAAAGTGTGAACAATAGTATTCACTGTAACGAAAAGTACATATGACCTTGACAAAAAAGAAAAAAAGAAGATTTTAATCCTCATCTCTCAAAAACTTTTTTTTTTCTTTTTTTTAAAAATAACTCTTCCTTTTAGTGATGATTTGTTTTTTGTTTAGATTTTCATCCGGAGAACGATACAGAGAAAAGAAACACTTACATTTTTGAAATTTTTTTCGTATTTCGAAAGATCCCCGAGTCTAATCGGAAAAAAATAAATCTGGCCGATGAGGTCAGATTTCTCATTAAAGGTTTAATTTAGTAGTTGTCATTTTCGATTTAAAGCTCCGATAAAAACAAACGTTAATTTTTTTCTTTTTTTTTTCCATTGCGAGTCCGAAATTGAGTTTTGGTTTCATTTTTCAAAAACCTCAAAAACCTCAAAAAAAAAAAAAATGATCATCTTTTGTCTTGCGACTGCGACGCTGCATTTGTCAATGAAATATTTGTAGGAAATGATTTCATTCTTCTTTTTTTTTCTCTTGTTGATATACTTTTATTTTGTGGTTTTTGTGTAAAAATAAAAATGTCGTAGAGGATTTTAACAGTAAAATTGGAGACGTGTGGGTCCCTTACGCATGTTTTTCTGCGGTTGGGTTTATGAATGATAAATTAATTGTGAAAAGATTGGATTAAAAGAAAAATGAGTAATTAAACATTTTGGGACATGTAAACATGCAACTTTTTAACATGAGCTTTGTAGCTGTGATTTTTTTACCCCAAAGTACAGGGGCGTAGAAATCACAACTTGCACCATTAGTACCTGGGCGTCATAGGGGAGCGTTCAAGTATTACATAAGACCGAAAGGGGGGGGGAGGGGGTACTTGAAACTCTTACGATTTCTTACTTACACACAAAAAAATAGTCTTGTAAAATCTGCTAAAAATAAGCCTATTTTGAACCCAGTGCTAATATCTAACTTAAATTAACACTTTTGTAGTCAATATTACTTTTTTCCAGTAAATACTACTTTTTTTCGAGCAAAAATGGCTATTTTACAAGCCGAATCTTTTTTAGCTTGATTAAAAAGTTATTTTAACTAGTTAAATGTTGTTTTAACTTTTTGAAAGTAAAAAAAGTCCGTAAGTTAAGTATGAAAAGGGTTTTACTTTTGAAAAAGCAACCGGGTTCAAAATTGACATTTTTTTGGGCTGATTTGACTAACTTTTTTTTTGTGTGTAGGGGAAGGGGAAAGTTTGGCAAATTTTACGTAAAAATGTCCATTATAAGCTATCGCTCAGAATTTTTTTTTGATTTCAAAAAATTAAGTTGTTTTAATTTTTTTTCGAATGTCTGAAGTAGAAAAATTAAAAATAATTTTAAAAAATCATCTTTTTTTTTTTTTTTTTTTTTTAAATGAGATTTTGCGCCAATTGTAACCATCTTGATATGAGTATGAACTGTAATTCTAGATTGAAGAAAAATATTACTGCAATTTAAAATTGGCGTTTAAAAAAAGGGGGGGCCGCGAAAATCTTACGCAATATAATAAGGGGGATTAAAGAAATTTTACTAATTCTTATGAAGGGAGGGGTAGGGGGTCCAAAAACCTGAAAAAAAGTCTTACGTAACGTATACTTAAACGTTCCCTAGGTTCCAGAGCGCTAATTGTTTATTTGATCTTAATCGAGGGGCCTCATGAATTTCGGTGTACCCTTGACTTTGCATTACATTGCATTACCTTTGCATTATTTGCATTTTGCTTAGCAGTGCACTTTCATTGTCACTGCATCACCGACTTCATTACTTTTGCATTATACTAGCACCGCTTCATTAGGTGCAGACTTGCTGCTTTATGTGCATTACTTTTGCGGTATTGGCATTGTTTGCATCATTTGCATTCCTTTTGCATTTTGCATCACGGTGTACACTTTTTCTGCGAGAGAGTGGACCCTCGTCCTCAGTTTTTTTTATTACCGGATTTCCAGGGTAAAATCATCGGTACAAATCTTTCTTTGTGGTTACCAAATAGTCCTTAACGGATAAATATCTTTAGGAAAAAAAAAATTTCGGAAAAGGGGAATCCGGCATTAATAGTAAGACCACCACTTCCTTTTGCCCCCAGGTAATTATTGGTGCAAAATTTTTGTTGTTATTAAACTTTTTTCCGAGTTTCCGACCCCCTCTCTCTATCGTAAGGTTTAGTACGAATTCTTTGACGTCCCTTTAAACTTTTGTACTATTTTCGCTAACCCCCCCCCCCCCTCTTTTTTTCCCTTTACCGCCAATTTTAGAAAATGTCTTAACAGAATTTCAAAAAAAAAATTTTTTTGAAATTAAAGTACAATTTTTTTTTAAGAGGAGAGGGCGGCAAATGGAGGTGTACCAATTTTTTATATTAAATTGGAATTTTTTTGAACAATAAATAATAATGAAAATCCTTAACGTAAGATTTTCCGGACCCCCCCCCCCCTCTCCCCTATGTAAGAAATCGTAAGAATTTCTCGCACCCCCTCCTCCCCACCTTCCGGTGTTACGTAATACTTGAACGCTCCCTAACAGAAGAAAAAGAAAAAATGCCAAAAAAAAAAAAAAAAATTTTACCAGAAACTTAAAATTTAAATTTTAAAAGGAGAGGGGGAGGTCTTACTTAATACTGCCAAACTGTGTCATCTTCATTCGTTTTCTAAATACTCTTCTCAAAAAGTTTCCTGTTATTAAAATTTTTAAAAACCAATACTTACCTAAAACACCACCAAATGTCAAAACACATAACATTCAGCCAAAAAAAAGTTGCCAGGAATGAAAATTGGATTACGAAACCTGCAAGAAAAATAAAAGAGAAAAAGAATATTAAAAAACTGGAAGCGAAAAACTAAAAAAAAAAAATCTGAATATTCGTACCTATTTTTCTTTCCTCTCTCTCTCTAAAAACGATATTTCTAAGCTAATGTCAAGGGTAGAAAGTTTAAACTTTCAAACCTTAAGGGGAAAACTTTCTTAAACTTGCTTCGTGACTTTTTTTTTTTTTTTCTGTTCCCCGCTCTGCATTTTCCGTACAGGCAGATGTAAAATGTTAAAGATCGTTTACAAATAAAACCTTGAGATACATTAAATTTTGAAACAAGTCATATGCTTTTTAAACTTAGTTCTTTTCCTCCAATGACTTTTAGCTCGAAAAAAACAAGAAAAGAAAAAAAAATCGCTCATCGCTAAAGAGTAAATGTTTACAAAAGACAAGAGACGACGTCATTTCCAGAGACATTGATCGAATCTTGCAATTAATTAATTTTTACTTCCATATATGTAAAAAAAAAAAGGAAAGACTACAATAACAACTTGGGTTTTAGTTTTTTTGATAATTTTAATGCATGTGCTGTATATGTTACAGTCCAAACCCAAAGTTAAGCGTTAGGCGTAATGAGTAAAACTCGTTAGGCATTACTCGAAATGGGAAGCTTAATTATTTTTAAAATTTCGGATATTGCCTAGCCGTTAGGCACTACGCGTAGTGACTGAAAAATTGATTTTTAGAGTCAGGCATTTCCCGCACAAATATACGGATACCTCGAATTTAGTAATTAGATAGTGAAAGATCTTTCTTTCCACGAAGTAAAGGCATTTTTTTAATTGAATTAAAAAGTAATGAATGAAAATTTTTACTAGTGAATAAAACTAGGAATAACTTATTTTTATTATTGAAAAATTTTTTATTTGTTATCACAATTATTTATTCTTAGTTGTAGTACTAAGATTTATAACAAAAAAAAAAAAATTTTCAAGTATTTAAAAAAAAATTTATGTCTCAAGTAGCCCCCTGGTTAGGGTGGTTCAAATTTACCTTACTTTTCGCGATTTTGTTCTTCATGCGATTTTCACTTTTCTTATGGTCTAAAAACAAAAGGTAATTTTTTTTCAGATTTTTTCGACCACGTTTAGGGGTGGTTCACGGCCATTTTGTGCTTGAAAAAAATTTTTTTTTTGGTATTTTTTTTAAACAAATTTTTCCGAAACTTTAGGAGTGATTCTTCGGGACCAAACCAGGTTGTTTAGGGGTTTTCGACGTCGTAAAATCCGAAAATGACCACCCCGTTTCGATCAGAATCACCCCTATTTGGCCAAACACCCTTTTTTGCCCAAAAATAACAACTTTTCGGTGAACAATCGAATTTCAAGCCGATTTTCATAAAAAAATGTTGTGATTTTGATCGAAACGCGGTGGTTATAGTCGGATTCTACGATGTCGAAAACGTATTTTAGCACGATTTAATCCCCAAAAAAAATTGTCAGGGGGGTAAAAACCGACTTCAAATTTGATCTTTAGCCGAAAAATTGCTATTTTAGGCCAAAAAAAGCTGTTTGGCAAGTTAGGGGTGATTCTGATTGAAACGGGGTGGTCATTTTCGGATTCTACGACGTCGAAAACCCCTAAACAACCTGGTTTGGTTCCGAAGAATCACTCCTAAAGTTTCGGAAAAATTTGTTTAAAGAAAATGCCAAAAAAAAATTTTTTTCAAGCACAAAATGACCGTGGGCCACCCCTAAACGTGGTCGAAAATATCTGAAAAAAATTACCTTTTGTTTTTAGACCATAAGAAAAGTGAAAATCGCATGAAGAACAAAATCGCGAAAAGTAAGGTAAATTTGAACCACCCTACCCCCTGGTATTTGAAATATTTAGTTTTCATAGCATTTTCAAATATTTCGCTTCAAATGTTGCCGAAATATGACTAACATTTTTTTATAATGTTTCTTTTAAAATATTCTTGATTCAATATTTTTATAAAATTTACATTTTTTCCGTTCCCCACTGGGACTTTCCAGGTGCTTTTGTTTTAGCCTGGATGCTTGACCAAGTCCAAAAGTCAACCTTATAAGCTTCTTCCTTTCGACAAAAGCAAAATCGTTGATGATAAAAAAATATTTGACGAGTTAGCCTCGTCACATGCCGCGGGAACCACCTTCGCATAATAATAAATCCTTTTATATTGCTACTTCCTATTTCAGGAAGTGATTCAGTTTGACAGTTTAGGGCCTAACTGCTTAAAAAAACATCCTCTTAAAACGTTTTAATCAAAAAACATGTGTGATATGAGATACGTACCGCAGGCTGTGCAAAATCCTATTTCTAACGAATCGCCTTTAAGCTGAATAATGACTAAAAAAACGTAAGCAGTCAGAAGAGAGGAAACATGGCACATTGAATTTTTCCCGTGTAGGTTACGTAATTCCGGAATGAGAGCATAAACTAAAAACGTAGCTAAAAGAAATGGAATCGAGATCATCATTCCAATCTGAAAAAAAAAAAAAAAAAGAAAGAAAACATAAATAAAAAGAGTTATATTAGGATCGTGTCTCGTTATTAGTCGTTTAAATAAGTTATGGTCCGTTTGGCATATTATCCCGTGAATTAATTGTTCTTTTTTAAACAAAAAAACGCTTTCCGAGGGTCTTAATTCGCGGTCGAAACTGAAAAACGTGTTCGCGATAGGGATGGGTTTGATAATAAATCTATCCTTTGAGATTCGATTCTTTTTATTGAGCTTTTATTATAAAAAGTTCACCACCGGATATATATTTGGGTTGTCGGTAAAAAGCTCATGGGCACGAGAGTGTAAATGCACGGAAATTATTTTTATCAAGGGGAAAATCTATTTTAATTTAAAGGGAATAATGGATGGGTATTAAAGCACCTAAGGTGAACGTATGGGCACCTAAAGATAAGCAATTAGGGTGTCCCTTATTTCGGCATTTTTCGAATTTCTAATTGCGTGCCCCCACAAATGGTTCTCTTTGGTGCACTGATAAACTCGAATTTTTTTTGAATTTCTTACTAACGGGATAGAGTGGAGACTTGAGCTTAAAGTTCCGAAAATTGCCATAAGAGAAAAAGAATCGAGAATCGACTTTTTTTTTTTTGCGAAATAATGGGCTTTTTTATCGGAAATTTTCTGTAGATCACGAATCTAAAGACCGTTTTTTTATATCTGGTCCGTTTTTTGGGCTAAAAGCCAAAATATCTCAAAGAAACGTGGTAAAGCGACAAAACATATTAAGTCCTCAGTTTCACTCGTTTTTCGATCTCTAGTTCAAAAACTGGACCAGATATAAAAAACGGACTTCAGATTCGTGATCTACGAAAAAATTTCCGATAAGAAACCACATTTTTTCGCGAAATAAAAAATTGTCGATTTTTTTCTCTTATGACAACTTTTAAAAATTTAGTCGCCCACGCTTTTCCGTCGAGTAAAAAATTTAAAAAAAAATTCGGGTTTATCAGTGCACCAAAGCAAACCATTTTTGAGGGTACGCGATTTAAAATTCAAAAGTGCCAAAATGAGGGAGACCCTAATAAGCGTCCCATAAGCTGTAAGAACCAATTGAGTTGCCCTGAAGTGGTATTGATTGTGGTATTGTAAGCCTACTACTGAGAAAAAAAAAGTAAATAAAATGGAATATATTAATAAAATGGAAATTACTCTTGGCGCTTGATTAATGTCATTAACTTAGCTTATGGGCGCCCATAATTAACGAATGCACTTAAATCTTTCTCGGTGATAAGTCTAGTTACTTGAGATCTTCTGAGAAAAAACAGCAATATATATATATATATATTGCTGTTTTTTCTCAAATGTATCAGTGCTTTTATATATAGGTAAACCATCGCAATTAATATCCAGATAAATTTCTTTTATAGACGAATTTTCCATTTCTAAAAGATCGATAATTCCTTTTTCGACCCCGAAGTGCGTGTAGAGACCGTTATCCAAACGCTGGACTGGATTTGATTTAGGGGTTTCAAGGAAGGTAGTTGATCGTCTCGTTAAAGATTCGTGATGTGAATTATACAGTGTATATATATACACTATAATATATATACACACTGTAATATACACTATAATATATACTATAGTAATATACTATACAATATAATATAATACACACTATAATAATATATATATATACACTATAATATATATACACTATAAATATAGTATATTTATATAAATATACTACATTTATTTTTTTTAAATTATATTTCAGTCGGACAGAAAAACCAAACAAAAGTTTAAGTACCTTAATTAATACCTTATGGTATTATTTAAAGTATTTTAAGTTGAGTGAGTTTTAACCTGATGCGAGTGATTCCTTGATTGGGTGCACAGTGGTCCAGATGGGAAACAATTTCGGCCAAAACTGTTTTTGGACTTGTCCACGGATCCCTTCGTCACAAGTGTAATGCAGATACATGCTTAGCTTATGGATCCCCATTACACTTGTGACAAAGGGATCCGTGGACAAACCCTTTTGTAAAATGTCAACAGTTCCCTAGAAGAGATTTGCTGGCACATTTTTTTTTAGTTTTTGGATCTTTTCCCCCAAGAAAGGAACATGTTTTCCTGAATTTCCTTTTGGCCTTATACATAAAGTTTTCGTGACTCCTATTTTTCTTAAAAATTGCGAATGCAAAAAAGCATCCCAAATTTAAAGATTTTGGGCCATTTTTAAATACAACCCCTTTTTCCTTGTCAGTAAAGGTCAGCATCAGCATGCCCCTTCTCTCTGGAAAAAAAACCGAAAACTCCAGAAAAAATTACTAGAAAAAAGTTCGTTAAAATTAACCTATTTTTGGTTTCGGAATCGAATTGTCCTTTAATATTTTCTTAATGCTCGTTATTTTTTCCTGTCGTTTTATGTTAATTTGGCGCAAATAACGGACTTCACAGATTAGCTCAGATAGATTTTTCTTTTTCGGAACCGAGTCTTTCCCCTAGAGTCGAATCTTTAAAATCGATTCCAGAGAATCGATTCTAAGTTCTATGAATCGCTTTAACCAAGTTTTGCGAAAAGTTTTTACCCAGAAATTTTTATCCTCAAAATTTTCCGATATCGCTAAATTACTTGTGGGCGTAAATGAAAAGGACATATTATCCGCGTCCACACGTTTTTTTTTTTTTTATCTCTCTTTTAGCTGGAAAAAAGAGGAGATTAATTTACGTCCCTTTCCCCAGCTTATTAATACCCTTTTAATAAATGAGCTTTTTCTGCTTTCATAAACAAAAAACTTTTTAGTATTCCAAGCCAAAAAGAGATTTTTAACAAGAAAACCATATGCACAATTTATTTTTCTTTGGAATTTCCATATCGCTATTCTTTTTTTTTAATTGATCGAATTTCATAGCCGAATGACTTTGCAAAACTCATTGATAATCGTGAGCAAATATGTTCAAGGTAAGCGACCGTGTTAATTGTCTTGCAAGTGGTTTCCTAGAAAATTAAAAAAAAAAACAAAAAAGAAGAGAAAAAAAATGGATTTTGCAGTCCCGTTGAAAGAGCAAAAATAATACCTAAGAAGTACTGCATATTTACACGAGTTTTAATTTCACCTCCCACTGACATAATTGCTTTCGTATTCGGTTTCTGTGAGTCATTATTTGTCGTTTTTAATTTAATCCTCTTAGTTAATCGAAAAAAAAAGTCCCGCGACTTCTATTGCATTTCTGTTTTTTCCGAAATGAAATAACTTATTTCAGAAATGAACATGGTATGAATGAAATTTCTGTTGTATATGTTGCGAGAAATACAGCTGGATCTTGTTTCGACAAGTTTGTTGAGACTTTTAAAAAAAATAGAAGCCGGAAATAAAATCGTTTTTTAGTTTAAAATTATCGGAGGATGAATAATGAGCGTAAACGACTGTTTTGTTCTGAAGAATTCGCGGGAAAAATTATTTATGAACTAACGACTAATTTCTTTTTAAAGATTGTCAGAAATTGAACGTCATCGAAAAAATCCCATAAGGCAAATGCAGGCTCCCCTAGCCCCCTTTTTTTTAAACCCAAAGCGATGATATTCAAAGTTCAGTTTAAACAGATAGTTTGTCTTTTGTCTTTTTTTTTTTTTTTTTTTTTTTTAAGTGGGCAAAAATTTATACTTACGGGATATGCAGTGTATTCTGGTTCCAGTTCCGTTCCTGAAGTTGGCGGGAAACAAGCAAAAGTTGCCTGAGAGTATCCTGTATCGTCGGCTACTATCTCAAAGCAAAAAAAATCCGTTTTGTAAAGGCTGTTTCCCATATTCGGAAGATGTAAAGTTCCATCGTAGCGGAAGTAATTGAGATCTTCTGGATAAGTTGGATCCAATTTGAATTTATTGTTGGGACATGTTTCACCTGCAAATTTAAAAAAAAAAGGATGAATAAGTTAAAAAGTATACGCAGAAAATACGTGAAAACGTATTTAGAGGCAGAACTTTCACGTTTTTATGTCTTCATTTTAGGGGAGGTTCCTGGAACGATGAACCCTGCATTAAAATGTTGACAAGAAGGGCCTATTTTTTAAGTACGATTCCTCAGAATCTTGACTATTTATGAGTAAGGTTCCGATTCCAACCAAAAAAATATTTTAACGATTTCTATTCCTATTCCAATCACTTTTGAAATAGCAGATTCCGATTAATTTTCATTCCGATTCCGAATAAAAATTAATCGGAATTGCAGCCCTGAAAATGATTTACTCTTACATATAATGATCCTATTCTGGAAGAAAAAAACGGTCTCTAATATCTTGTTTGCGTGATAAAAGCTTAGAAGAAAGAGTACTTAGCACGTGTTATATTATTTTTCAAGCACCCTCTGAGAACACTGATAATTATGTTTTTAAACTGTTTATGGGGAAAAAAATTCGCATTTTCTAAGGCAATTTGCCTTATAATAAGGAAAATCGTGCACAGTAAAAAATATTATGTAAATATGTTCTAAGAGGTCCACATAAATTTTTTATGTTGTTTCTCCCATAAGGCAAACGTAAAACAAAAACAACATAAAAATTATGTGGACCTGCTTATGTTGATTTATGTTGATTTTGACATAAAATTTTTTACTGTGTGTATTACAAAGTCTAGATTATACTTATATGCATAAGGTGTCCCTTATTTTGGCATTTTTCGAATTTCAAACCTCGTACCCCCAAAAAAGTGGTACTCCTCGGCGTGTTAATAAACACGGATTTTTTAAAAATTTTTTACTCGATCGGAAAGCGTGGCTACTTGAGCTTAAAGTTTCAAAAGTGGCCATAAGAGAAAAAAAATCGACAATTTTTCCACAAAACATGTGGTTCCTTATCGGAAATTTTTTCTAGATCACGAATCTGAAGTAAGTTTTTTTTATATCTGGTTCATTTTTTAAGCTAGAGACCAAAATACGAGTGAGGACTTGGTATGTTTTGTCACTTTACCACGTTTTTTGTCATATTTTGGCTTTTAGCTCAAAAACCAAATTAGATATAAAAAAAACGGACTTCAGATTCCTGATCTACGGTCAGTGTCGATTTTTGTTGTGATGTTTTGTATCCAAGACCTTGTTTCCGAGGCATTTGTTTTATTGACTCTTAAAAAAAATGATTATGCAGAGATGATATTTCCTGCTGTGCCATTCGCATCCCCTAAAAGAGAATTTATAAACCAACAGATATTATAAATCAAAATTTTTTCCAAACCAAAGCAGTTCATATACGGAGCAAAACTTACCTGGTTTTAATAAGGTGAAAAAGATTTTCTTATAATCAATGCCAAATTGTAACTCTTACTATTTTTTACTCTTAGGGCAATTTTCGGAACTTTAAGCTCAAGTTGCCATGCTTTCCCATTGAGTAAAAAATTTAAAAAAAAGAAATCGGGTTTATCACTACACCAATCGCGTGAAATTCGAAAATTGCCAAAATAAAGCACGCCTTATTACGCGGCCTTTAAATCCTAGATTGGATTACACTCTACTTTTTTATCTCCATCCCTTGAAATTAAAAGATTGTACTCTGGCACAATTTTTCTTACGGAAAAATTGGGCTGTTTAAGTCATCGCACCCCAACCCCCTCATTCCCTCAAGAAAAACCCCTAGATTCGTCCTTGCCTCCTACAGTTTGTTTATTTACGTTCTCGATGGAGTTTAAAGCAAAGCTTAATTAGTCATGCCGTATTCTAATCGCATTCCAAATAAAGTTTCAAGTTTTTAAGTGACTTTTCGGTTTATCGAGCATTAAGAACATATCTAAGGCAAGACATTATAATTGCTTTGCGAAAAACTCTTCAACTATGTTGACAAAATGCAAAAGATTGTTCGTACAGGATTTTACTTGTATTAATTTTGACGTGTATCCTATACTTTTATATTTCATTTTTTCTCTTCTTGGTATTTTTTTCTTAAGGAGTCCGAGGCCGGTGCCGGCGCCGATAGCCAGCCGCAGCCGGCTAAAAACTCAGGTCGGTGCCGAAGCTGGTGCCGGTGCTAGATAATTTATTTTTAACTTATATTTTCCTGGAGGATGGCGCCCGAACAGGGTCTAGTTCCCGGATCGTTTTCGGTCTTGGATCGGTCACATGACCAATCTTGTTAGGCATTGCATTCCAGTCAGTTTGCCAAGACGGATCCAAACTAATATTTGATCCAGACTAATATCGATCTAATTTAATATTTTTACTGGTGTGTTAGTTAAAGCTGTGGCAATGCGGTAATATTTTAGCCGCAAAAATATTCTGCATTAAATACTGCTTCTTCACTTTCAGACGGTTCTTATTTCGTTACATTATCATTCAAATCATGTAACTATTTCGCATCAGTATGCACGGTACAATGACACATAATATTACATTTTTTTTTAAATAAAAAAAAAAATCTCCTCTTTTATTTCATTTTTAACGACTTAGCGTTAGCATTGGTTTGTTTAACCTTTACATTAAACTTCAAAACAGCGCTGACCACAAAATTAACAGGAGGCTAAACACAATGAAATCATTCATCAATTATTTTTCTTTCATTCATCCCAGATGGCCAGGACTTTTTTGAAAATATTGAATCATGCGTTCAAATCTAACGCGGCGTAATCATAATTCACGAGAAAAAAAAAAAAAAGATAATAATGATGATAAAAGGTCATCGTGCTAAACAGGCGATTTTCCTCACGCAAAAAACAGTTCATTCTTCTCCCCAACGCATCTCCTTTTTCATGTCGAAAATAACGCGTGGTGTATAAAACTTTCTCTCAGCACTTGCCATGATTTATCTCAATATAAACTTTGCAAACAAGAATTTAAAGATCGCGCGAACGTTCAACCTTACCGTAAAATTTGTAGAATTTTGATAAATCATAATTTGGGATTGGTAGATCCTCCGAATCGTATACTTCGGTTTGGATTTCATATTCTCTATCTACTTTTGTACAGTTTTTCGTGATTCGGGAGAGGACTTCTCCTTTGCCGCAACATCTTCGCATGCATGGTCTTACGTTGCATATGCAGGCCCTAAAAAAAAATAAGAAAGCACAAATTTTCAGTATACATTAAATTGATGCTTTTGAAAAGTTTACAATAAAGAAGGGATTTTTGCATTTTCGTGACCTTTTCTGATCGCCAAAACTTTTTGAGAACGTCGAAAATTATGGTCGATGTTTACCTGAGTATACGAGCTGATTTAAAGTTACCGTATGTAATTTGATCCGAATATGATTTTCAAATTTCAATTAAGATGAGGAAAATTTATTCATAAACGGATAAAACGGTTTCGTAAGAAGTACACATGTTACGCCCCGATTGTGGAATTGCCCAGTTTACGAACTGGACAAGTTTTTGCCCAATACGTGAAATCGGCAGGTGCTTTGCACAATTCACAAACTGGAGGTCTAAAAATTGCCGAGTACTCTAATGGGGCATTTTGCCCAACTCGCCTAATTTGCCATTCGCCGATTTTTTGTCCAATGGCCCCTAAAAATGGCCCAATTCGCGTACTGGCAATTTTTAAACCGCCCAGTTCGTGAACTGTGCAAATTCCCTACAAATTTCACGTATTGGGCAAAAAATTGTCCAGTTCGTGAACTGGGCAGTTTCACAATCGGGGTGTAACACACATACTATATATAAATTATACTCATTGCTTACTGTGACTATGCAACCACTTAGACTATGAGTAACATTTACTAATTACTGTTACTATAAAAAACAGTAAGTTTGCCAACAAAATTGTCTTTGGTTTGTCAATTCAATTGGCTTACAAAATTCTCTTAATTAAAAATGTTTTTCTTTTTCTTTTTCAGGTAAGTTAAATACCGACCGATACCCAATTCAAAGCTACAAAAACATAATCATCGCAGCAAAGCATTAAAAAGAATAATCGTATGAACACCAATAAGCAAATTTCTCATCTTCTTAGTCGTTTACTCGATTACGAGCGTGGTGATCTCTCACATACACCTGTGCGTGCGCTCACAGGCATATGGGACCTACAGTTTAACGCCGGTTCCGAACGGCTATTTTTGAGAGATTTACCAGGCAATTACCACTCGGTGGTTTGCCATTGCCTACCGAGGGGTGGTGACCGTTGATTTTCTGACTAGCGCACTAGTTTTGACCTGAGAAAAATTCCTAGCTGTGAACTAGGATAGAAGCACGACGCGCCGCATCTCATAATTAAGAGTCGAGCGCGCTGTGAACTAGTCTACGGGCCACCACAAATCCCTCATACGGAAATGTTATTTAATGGAATTTTTCAATTCCTTTTCAAATTTTCCAAAAAAAAAAAAAAAAAAAAAAAAAAAATGTTTTTTAAACTCTTAAGAATTTGTATATAGCTACGCTTTTTATTTAAAAAAATGTACTGTAACAGGGTGCTACTTTTTACTCCAGATGATTACTTTTGGCACTTTTATTTTTTAAAAATATTTGAAAACTGCTAAGAATTTTTTCAAAAATTAAACTTATTCTAAATCATAGATTATTTTCGAGTGTTGCGTTCAAGCCTAGTTGCCTAAACTTGTTTTATAATGAAAATATTAAGTTTTTAATACGGAAAAAAAAATGAAGAAATTAAGCAACCTAAAACACAGGTGCATTCTGCTGCATCCACCAATCAAATTTAAATTAAATTGCTTTTCGCATTTGCCCTATAAGGTCCCTTAAACAATCATCCTAATTTCACTCCAAATTAAAATATTAGAAGCAAAAAAAAAAAAAAAAAAATTGAAAAGAAAAAATACGATCAATGGTAACTTTGTAACTTGGTAACTTTGTACAGATATTTCAATGGCGATGTCCCATGGGTGCTAAATCCACAACGAATCGACGTTTCAAGGGTTTAGTAAATGTTTTCACAACCTTCTCTAATTTTTTTAATAAATAGCGATAGTCATTAATAAAACATCTAAAAAGGTACCGATCGTTTTATTAGGACATTTTCCGTTTCCTGAAGCCAATAGTTTGTCACATCCTCTTCAATTATTAAAGATATTCAGGTATAAACATGATTGTAAAAAGTAACCCTATTTTTGTTAAAGCGACACCTTTTGGAAAATCGAGTTTTTATTTGTGTTAGAACAAGTATAGATATTATAACAGGGTATCAAATTAAAGCCGAAGGACGCCTCTAAATGTTGGTATAAACAGATATGAATTTCGTTGTACATTTTACATCTGTTTTTGGGAAAAAACACGAAAAAGTGTAAAACGTAACCCCCTGTTACGGTATCTTAATGTAACCAAAAAGATGGCTTTTATTTTAAAAAAATTTTAAAGTTTAAAAATTAAATTCGAATTCAGGATCTCAATTCAGAGGTTTTTAGTCATTTAAGAGAAAAAAAATTTATTTTTTTTTCTAGGCAACCTGCAACACACGAAAGCAGTTTCATATTCAAATTAATTCGGGTTGTAAGTAACTGTTCAAAAATTTAATAAAACATAAACAAAAATATTTTTTGCTCAAATTTGGTCGTTAAAGGGTTTTTAAATTTAAATTAACTACCGGTAAAACCGAGAAACACTATCTTTTTTTGGCCCCGGAAAAGCCAAAAAAATGGACTAGAATTTTTTTTAAAATGACGGAAGCATTGAACGAAATTTACAATAAGATCCTGAGATCAGATTTGTGCAAACCCCCTACCCCCCCCCCTTTTGTCAGCAAAAGTCAGCATTTCAAGTGCCCCTCCTCCCATAACGTTAACATTTGAATTGCCTCAAACATGCTTACTTACATGCTTGATATGTGTATGACGCTGTTCAATAATGTAAATAGTATACGAATAATGTAAATGGAACGAAATATTACTGTAATATTGCTGTAAATCTTTGTTTTGCTACGAAACATTCCAGTTTTGTTGCAAGACAGAACTAGAAACATTTCCTTTTTCTGAGTGTATGGATTGTGTAATTGCCAGTAATGAAACGAAACTATACTATTACTATTACAGTAATAGTATGAAATATTACTGTAATATTACAGTAATCGTACGAAACGTTACTGTAATATTACAGTAATAGTACAAAACATTATTGTAATATTACAATAATATTTCGTATTATTTCCATGATTCGTAATTACATTATAAACGAAATATTACTGTAATATTACGGAAGTAACATTTTAAGAAAAAGGAAATGTTTCAACAAGTTCTGCCTTGCAACAATAGCTGACAGGTTGTTTCTTGACAAGATATTTTTATTGTTTTCGCATGGTTTTTAAGAAAATTCTTGTCACAAGGCATTTTTGCTTTCGCATTCGCCATTTTTTTTTCTTTTCTGGTTGATAACTTCCTCACTCGAATCGGAATTCTGATTCCCACGGGTGAAATGAAAATCCCAGTCGTAACTTAGAGGTATATTTCAAAAATTATTGCGCGGTTCCAAAACGGGCGAAAATGCATAAATCCCATTGCAAATCATATAAGGAAATACCTTTACAATACCTGTAATGCGTTGCGTTGTATTTCTCAAAGTCTTTGTCTTTAGCATAAATATATCCATCTGAAAATAAATCACTGGTATTTGTAATTCTTCCTGTGACGATCGCTGTCAATAGGTGATGGCATTTTATACTTGATCCACTATAATCGCCTCCGACTATTTCAGTTTTATTTTTATTTTCGGCCTGTAACAAAAATAAGAAAAAAAAAGATGGATTTGAAGAATGGGGGTGCTAAAATAATGATAAGAGATATCAGATGAAATATGCAGTGGTTTTTTAGTATGTACTAAAATATTGTCGGCATTATCGAAAATAGAACATGGTGTAATCACTTGTACTAACATAAGGCTTGTCTCAAGTGCATTGATAATTTTAGTCATAAAACGTGTAAGGGCCATTCTCAATTTGTTTACAATATTCAGGTCCCGGGCATTTTATTATGATTTATTTCTGAATTTGAATGAAAAACTACATTATGTTTTGATAAAACGAACAAGAAAATGTTTTTTGAAAGTAAATTAAATATATCGGCACCGTCAGATAGAAAAAGGCTCTTTTACGAAAAAACTGCTATGATAGCGGAAAAAAATGGCTGTCCCGATTTCGAGATTCCAGATAAACAGCTCGATTTTTTACGTAAACTAATTCAGGAAAAATCTTTTTTTCACAATTAGAAATCAGAAATATAAGTAAATCAATAATTTGAAATGAATTTAATGATTCCATTATAATTTCTCTTGAAATAAGGATTTAAAACTTGTCCTCCATTTTTTCCACTAACGGTGTTTTTTTTTTACCGATCATCTATTTTCACGACTTATAAATTACAACGACTCATATAAAGCACTAAATATCAATAAACAAACTCTTATTCCCTCTAAAACTCTAATAAAATTTTTAAAATAAAATGCATTATAAATTAAAGGGGAAATTAACGTTTGATCGATGATCACGATAGTGGAGTTCAGCGAAACTCCACTAACGCAAGCCGAAACTGCCCGAAAATCGTTTTAAAAAATTAAACCGCTCACCTAAACTTCACTAACAAGTCATACGATCGATTTTTCGGCTTTCCGAAACATTTTTTTGGGTAAAACCGCACAGAAATAGTAAAATTAAGTAAAATAACATTTCCACTAACGCAATCAAAACAATACTGTTTATATGGGTTGTTTACATTTTTGAAGGGACATTTTTCGTTCCGAAAATTGTAAATAAATTGAGAATGGCCCGTAAGCTTTTTTTTTTTCTCCCCTCCGATTGTTTGTGTACTGCATTAGTTATAAACATATTGGGAATTCATTCGTCAAGATCGTGTATTTTTTTTACTTTTTTTTCGCTGATAAATGATCGTTTCGCTTTATCCCAAAATAATATTAAGAGGGATTAAAATAAATTTAACACGTTTTATGACTAACGGATTTGCAATTAGACGAGAAGTCTTGTTCTCTACTGGAAAAGTTGAGTTTGATATTGAATTTATGGTTATAGCTTAAAGCACATTAAACCACGGTCGACCTTTGTCCCTTCCATTTTATAAGCTTAATATTGATAATAATAATAATTTATTTTCTTGGGAAAGAAAGGGTTATATAGGCTAGGAAATTTTAAATCTGGTAGAATTTTTGAGGTTGGAAATTCGAATTTTTTTTTTTTTTTTTAATGGGTTTCACCCAATCGGTGGAACTAGTCGTAAAGGGTAAGGGGGCACTAGCGAAGTCCAGGGGTCTGAAGCTGGTAAAAATTGATTGGAGCCGAACTATCCTAAGTGGTGGTGCCGGCAACGGAATAGCAAAATTTTTGGAGCCGGTGCTGGTGCTGATGCCGGCGGTGCACCACCGTCAAGTTTTTATTGGCGCCGCCACACTGGCGAAGCCATATGGTACAAAATGGAGCTTATAAAGTTGAAGATAGGGGAAATGCATATAGATCGGAAAATTTTCCGGGGGGATAAGAAGTTCTGGCAATGCCGTCTGAAAAAAATACGATCCTAGTCGAATCGGGTCGGTTTCCGTTTTTCTAGAATTTTTGGGTTCGATTTTTTTTAAATCACCTCCGAACATGTTTAGGTTCGGTTGGGTTCGGTTGATCATATCTTCAGAAGAAACCCTGTTTACTGGAGTCGCCGGCGGCATCGGCGCCGAAATATCCAAAGTGTTGGTGCCAGCGCCGGCATCGGAATAGCAAAATTTTTGGCGCCGGTGCTGGTGCCGGCGTCAAAAATTTTTTTTTTCTAATTGAGGGTTTCTTAATTTAGTTTCTTGAAAAAAACCGGGTGCGTATGCCTGAAGAAAATGCCCGATGGTATACTTTTGGGCATAAAAGTCAGCTAGTGGGAATTCTTTCCTTGGCTACGAGCTCGATGATAAAATTCTATTGATCCTCGCGTTTAAAGGGACCAAAAAAAATTGCGTGTGAATCCAAACCTCGATGAAACGGTTTATGCCTTTAAAGCGGAAATTGAAATCATAATTTACAATCATGTGCGAATGTTTCATGTTTTAAAAACCTATTCCTCGTTGTTTTCTTAGTCTTCAGTTTCATGGACGATTCCGGACTTTGTTTTGGGGGAAGAAGAGCGAGGCGAGGAGTTAATTATTTGCTATCCGGATTATTTGTACCAGTTGGATTCGTCATAGGAAAATTCGTCACACTTTTTTCGTAACAGGTATTATTTGTCACAGGTATTATTCGTCACATGTTTTATTTGTCACATATGTTTTTGTCACATGTTTTACTCGGCACATGTTTTACTTGTCACATGTTTTTTCGTCACAGTTTAATTTTTTTTTTTTTTTCTTTAATATCTACACTTTTCGAATTTCTCCTAATAAATTTAAAAATTTCCTGCCAAAGAATGCCCGATTAGCCGTAAATACTTCAAAATTTCATTGTTTTCCTTGTAAATTTCGTAATCGCCGACAATTCTTTCTATTTGCTTATCAATATCCGCATATTTTTTCCTTTTCTTAACGGGGGAATGCCCTGCCTGGAGTCTCTCTATTTCTTGTCCCACCTCCACACTCTCCTTTCGCAATTGCTCTACAACGTGGAAAAAGGAAGGGTGTGACTTCCCCATAAGCAGATTCAATCTATTGTGCCAGCCTTCGCAAGAGTTAGTTGTCCTCGGAAGTCCCTCCAACGTTCTCTCATAACAGTTCCAAATATCCTTTGGAAAAAGAGGAGGACCGTCCTTGTGCACGCCTGCCACGTTTTCTTCCCCTAATATAATTATCTTCAACGTAGTCGAATACTGTGATGAGATCCGATTCAACAGTTTCCTGTAACTCATCAAAGGCTGCCTCGACGTCATCAACCGGAACGAATGCAATTGCTATTAAGGAACGGAACTGAGTGCGCATTTCAGTATTTTCTTTGAGTGCATACTCCGCCGACAGCCCCTCCGCCTGCAGTCTTCGCCAGAAAGACTGACCTAGGTGAAAAAAGCAACCAGCAATTATTGCATTGGGGAACTCTTCCTCTACGGCATTAATGGCTGCTTGTTCATAATCCAAAGAAATGTATTTGGGGTTCAAAATCCTCTTAAGAATGCTGCTGATTTTTCTTTTTAAAAGTTGAAATAAAGCTTTATAGGACGCCTTCGTTTTCTTCTGGAACAAAACGAATATCGTCGGGAACCATTGCTCCTTGATGTTAACATGTATGGTATACAACTGAAGCAGAATCGCTGGTGAACTTTTGAACGTGCCGTCCATGATCCAGTACTTAGATCGAAACAAGTATCTTAGGTCTTCGTCAGTTGCAAACACAACCATTTTCTCTTCGTCGTCCGGATCGTAGTATAGAAGCCAACGATCTCCTTGTAAATTCTTTCTGTACTCTTCAGGGATTTCGTCTAAATTATCAAGGGTTTTTGGTTCCGATGGCAGATTCTCCCTTCTCACTGTGCGGACTAATCGTTTCATGGATTCCTTTTTTGGCAATTTTTGGGACGTCTCGCTGTCAATATTTTGGATTGCTTCTTGGATGATCGTTGCAGTCGGCTCCCTTGACCTTTTTGCCGCTTGTTTGATTTCCGAAATACATTTCTTGGCTTGAATGCTACCCCAGTCTGGTGCGTGGCCGACATGTTCTTGCACATTCAGCACGGTTTGTTTATCCTTTCCTGATTTTAAAAAGTAATTTTAATAATAAATATCAAATGCGCAGACCTATTTTTATAAAATCGTCAAATGACTCACCTATTTTTATAAAAGCGTTGCAGGCATCGCGCCGATCACATCTAAAAACAATACTGTTTTTTTGATCCCTATGTTTGGTGTAACTATATCCGTTGTGTATTAATTTTTCTACGCCACGCTCCGAGACTGTGAATTCCAATGGCATAATTTTTTGTAATAAAATTCCAATATCAGAAAATAATGTAATAAAATCATCACAAATAAATTTAACGTATCAAAAATAAGTTTATCCAAAATTATCAGTTTCTAAAAAAATAATCAAAACAAACAGAAGAGAGCCGTCATTTTTTTTTCGAATTTGAAAATCGAACGGAAAGGCGTCAAGAACCGCCGAGTTAAAATTAGAACATTTTTTGAAACCCACAATTTTACATGTGACAAATTCTGCTTGTGACAAAATTTTACATGTGACAAATTCTGCTTGTGACAAAATTTAACATGTGACGAATTACACTGTTACCAATCTACCGTGTTACAAATTTTAACTGTGACCAATACGTACAGTGTGACGAATCGTCCTGTGACGAATTGAATTGGTACGAATCATCCGGTAATCAATTATTTTTATTCGCTATATTCCCTACATCTTTCGTGAACCTAATCTTATTAAAAAAGTTCACTTTGTGCAAACGATGAAAAAGCAAGGAGTCTTTTGTTACCCCAAAACCCCTTTTTTAGCATTTGTTCATTGAAAAAAGCCAATCTCCTCGTATGTTCAACTATTTACATTTTCCCGAATTTATAGGATAATATTGCGAAATCGATTTTATTTATTCACGGTTATATTTTACTTAGTAGATTTAAGATGCTATTGTTTTTTTGTATTATAAAAATAAATGCATTATGAAATTGAAATTCTAGGGTTACAGGAAATTTGGCTCAATTCAATTTTTCAGATGAGTTCTTCGCATTTTCGTTTCAATATTTAATATTTGAGTAGAAAAAAAAGCACCATTTTTTTTTCTTTTTTTTCATTTATTAGAAGTGCTTATGCATTTTGCTGTCGTGTGCAATAATGTTGTTAGCAGAATCACATCCAGATTGGGGTGCCAGAGGATATTTTTCACTGGAATCAACAGTAGGGTGGGTCGAATATAAAAAATTTTGGAATTTCAAAATGCCTGATAGCTCAATCGCTGTGGCTTATCATTTGTAAAAATGTTTTCCTTTTCGAATTTTTTCTAAAACGGCGTCTTGCTTTGGCGCAAGAGGGCCAAAGTTTTGGAAAATCCCATAACGGATGAAAATTCGACTTCTGGATTTTTGTGAAAAAAAGTACCGTTTCCTATCGGATTTTCAACGTAGATTTCGAAAATGAAATCTGTTTGCGTCTAGCTTTTTCTGTTCTTGAGATGCAGGCCAAGCTCGCCATAAAAACGTCAAAACTCTAAAATTTCCATATCTTTATCATATTTTTTACAATAACACAGGAACAGAAGTAGCTGGACGCAAACTGACTTAATGTCCGAAATCTAAGTTAAAAATTCGGTAGGAAACGGTACTTTTTTTCACAAGAAATCTAAAATTCAAATTTTCATCTCTTATGTAGTTTTCCACAACTTTGACCCTCTTGCGCACCCTCAAGACGCCGTTTAAAGAAATGTTGAAAGGAAAAAAATTTTGCAATAGATAAACCACAGGCATTTTAAAAAACAAAAATCAGGCATTTTGAAAAACTAAAAATTTTGATTTTCGACCCTGCCTAGTCAACAGTATTTGCAAAATATCAATGCAAGCTCCACAGTCCCAGAAACAAATTTCTGATATGGATATTAAAATATGTTTTCGACATCTTAGAATCCGAATATAACCACCCCGTTTCGATCAGAATCACCCCTATTTGGCCAAACACCATTTTTTGGCCAAAAATAGCAACTTTTCGGCTAAAAATCAAATTTCAAGTCGGTTTTCACCCCTCTGATAATTTTTTCTGGGGATGAAATCATGCTAATACATTAGTTTACTTACATTATAAGTTTCGGAAAAATTTGTTTAAAAAATTACCAAAAAAAAAAATTTTTTTCAAGCATAAAATGGCCGTGGGCCACCCCTAAACGTGGTCGAAAAATTTGAAAAAAATTACCTTTTGTTTTTAGACCATAAGAAAAGTGAAAATCGCATGAACAACAAAATCGCGAAAAGGAATGTAAATTTGAACCATACCCTAATGGAGGCTAAAATGCAAATTTTTCGCGCTTTGGCATTTTCAAATTTAAAATTTCGTTTTTTTTCGATCCACCCTATATCTCAATCTTTTTAAATGGAAAAGCACACCCGATTCTTTCCTACATTATCGGTATGAGTATTCCCCGAAAGTTTAGCATCAATGGTTAAATCAAGAAAATTTATTGCGCTCACTTTGATAGTTTTATCTTCATTCATGAAAACCGCGATATCTTCGCTTTTATACTTCACTTGTTGTCTTTGCCAGGAAATAGAACTACGAATCCATTCTCTCCCTACAATTAATTGATCCGTGCCAAGTTTACGTGTGATTCTACCTCTAGATCTTCCTTTGATTTTCCCCTTTTGCTAAATATTATCACTAGAATAATTTTCTTTTAATTAACTCCGATGCATTCAGAGGTGGCAAATACGCGCTCTTAATTTTTAAAAAAAAAAATTCTTTTTCCTGAAACCGCGGATCAAAACATAATTTTTTTAAAAGTGATATTTTAAGATTTACAGGAAGAAACCGAATCCCCCGAGGCTGACAAGTTCGAAAATATACGTGTGAAATATTTTTTTTTATGGAAAGAGCTTTCATGTTGCAAAATTATTATCCCCGGGGGTATAAGTCTTACGAAATTGAATTGAATTCGGTCGTGAATGACGGGAATTCAGAATCGAATAAAAAGAATAAATCTTGAGTCAAATAAACTAAAATCCTGTTAACGTCAACCTTTTATTTTTTATTTTATTTTTTCTTTTTGTAAGTTTTAAGAGATTCTAAAACTAGATTTTCAAATTATCTTTTTTCTTTTTTTGTATTTGCATAGATGAATGATCCACTGACACTAAAATTTTCAATATACATACATGAATAATATTTTGGGGCTTTTATAAAAATGAAATGAGCGGAATAACGAGGAGAATAATAAATTGCCACCCTGATCCATGAATAAATAATCAGGTGCTAACTTTGCATATTCTGTTTCTTTCCTAAAATGGTTTTTTTTGTCTTGATTTAAAAAAAAAAAAAAAAAAAAAACTATGTTGTTCTTTAAGAGCTTTTTTACTTAAACGCTTTTTACTTATCTGGCGAAATAATGGAAGTCACACCTACGATTCACCCATCTCTTATGTGTTATCTTATCTGGTAAATATCAAAAAAATGGCCTGTAAAACTTTTTTTTTTTTTTCTTCTAAATGCAATGAATCTGATATTTGAAGATTTATGATGGCTGGAAGCTAAAGAAACTTTAATAGCGGATCTTTTTTTTTTACTTGCAAATTTTCGCGCTTGGATCCCCTTAGAAAATGATTATAATTTTTATTAAAGAAGACATTGTTTTCAAGGTCGAAATTATCCTACCGTAGGTGGATCTGGATTTTATCTGTAACAAAATACCTTTAATCTTTTTTTTTTTTTTTTTTTTTTTCTTTTGTGAGGCGCAATTCGTTTCCTTGTGTCTTTTTTTTTTCTTTAATATATTTAAAAGAAGCATCATCATTAATCCCAATGTCCGGACATTGAAAAGCGTCGTTCTATTTGTATTCACTCTCGATACGTTTGCTAATTGAAATTCATTAACTTTTTTCTTTGCTTGAAATGTAAAAACGGTATAAGTGTTTTTTTTTTTTTTTTTTTTTTGTTTATAAGGAAGCGAAGCGGTTGCTTTTAAAATCACAGTCGGGGAAATATTAATATATTGAAAATTGGCCAGTGCTTCTAGGAATAAAATTTTGATTTATGGTAAAACGAAAGAAGTTAATTTGAGATAGGCAACCAGGGAGGGAGCAACGCCTGAGAAAGTACCTCTTAGGGTATTTTTTTTTTTTTTTTTTTTTACGTAGGACTACGTCATACCCCGTAACCTGGAGATTTCTGTTGGTTTGTTTATTTATTCGTTCGTTTGTTGGTTCGCATCTAAAAGAGCACTTATGTGATTTTAAATAAATTCTTCAATAGAATTTTAGATAAAATCTTCAATAAAATTTTAGATAAATTCTTCAATAAAATTTTAGATAAATTTTTTGAAGAGAATTTTAGATAAATTTTTCAATTGAATTTCAGAAATTTTTCAATTGAATTTCAGATAAATTTTTAAATAAAATTTTAGATAAATTCTTCAATGAAATTTTAGATAAATTTTTCAAGAGAATTTTAGATAAATTCTTCAATAAAATATTAGATTTTTTTTTTTTTTATCAAAAAATTCGAATTTTTTGACCAAAAACGAGCAAAAAATTGCCTTAAAATTTTTAAGTCGTTTAAATTTAGCAATATTAGGCCAGTGCCCCAAAGACGTAGTCCTACGTAGGGATAATGCTCCCATATCCCAGTCAATTTTTTTTTTTTTTTTTTTTTTTTTTTTAAATTAATTTTTATTATGCTTTTCCTTTGTTCCATGTTGAAAGTGGTCAAAAAAAGTCTTCTTTCAGAACTCTGAACCCTTTTGGCCTATTGGGCTGGCTAGAGGCCTTTGATGTAGACCTTTTAATGAGAATTTTATCGCCGTGACATTTTTGGAGAAAAATTTATTTTTTGAGACCACTGTTATGTGCATTAGGAAGATGCCTGACTTAGCTTAAAACTTTTATCAGGGGGTCATTTAGATATGACGGTGTACACTTTAAATTGAATATGCAAGATGCTGATGTCAATGTTAAAAATCCATAAAAGAATTTTTTTTTCCTTCTAAGGGGGTGCACAGTAAAAAATGTTGTGAATTTTTAACAGACTCCGCATGTCACTTTTTTAATGTTAATTTTTTTATGTTGATATTTATTAGGCGTTGCCATAACTTTACAAATAAAAATACGCGAACAGTTTTTGACACAAAAAAAAATTTGTCAAAATCACACAAAATGTTTTACTGTGTATTTTTCATGTTAAAAGGGGCCACTTATTTGGAGCCCTCTTGGAAAACTTTTCACACCCCGATGACATTCCGGGTCGCCTATGGGCCTAGGTTAACCAGTAGGGTTACAAATTTTTGAATTTGGAAATGCCACAGCGCGGAAAAGTTGCATTTTAGCCTCCATATTAACCCTATTTTTGTTTCAGATTTTTGGAGGCCGATTTCTGCTGCCCCCAGAGACCTAAAGTTTTTCAAAGTCTCATAAGGGCCGAAAAAATTAGAGCCGTATTTTGTTGCGAAAGAGTTTATTTTCTATCGGAAATTTTCAGTTAATTTCAAAAATAAAGTCAGTTTTACAGTAATTTGAGACATTTTTTATATAATAGCCGAAATAGGTGTAGTAAGTTTAATAACAGACGTTTTTTCGCTCATAAATAAAAAATGGCTTCAATTTCAGTAAATCCGTCTTCATGTTTGAAATTTCCGGAATTTTCCGATAGGTAATGAACTCTTTTGCACCAAAATACGGCTCTAATTTTTTCGGCCCTTTCAAGAGACTTTAAAAAACTTTAGCCCTCTGGGGGCAGCAGAAATCGGCCTCCAAGAAATCTGAAAAAAAAAATAGGATTAATATAGAGGCTTAAATTAAACTTTTCCTCGCTATGGCATTTTCAGATTTAAAAATTCGTGTTTTTCGATCCACCCTATATAACCACCCACCTATTGACAGTGAAAATCGGCACGGCTACAGATACAATAATAATTTTGTAGTGATGTAAATATTTGACGTCGATTTACCTAAATGCTTATTAATTATTTTCATAAATGATGATAAATGGGGAGAGGAGGGCAAGGGAGGGGGTTTAAACATAGATGGATTGCTGCCGCTCAATTAAGATTGCTACAGAAAACTCAAATGGGATTTTTTGCTGCCATGGTTTCTCATTCGGTGAAAAAACGGTTGGTCACGGATTGATTTTTAAAGATTCCCCTTTGATTTTTAAACCACTTATTGGTCAATCTGAAATTTAAAATTCTTACCGAAACTATTATCATTTTTTATATTCAGTTCTAGTTTGCGATAAAAAAAAAAAAATAAATAAATAAATAAATAAATAAAAAATTTAAAAAAAATAAAATTTTGGGTGTTTGTTTAGAAACTTACAGAGTTTTTGTCAAAATATAAATTAAAAGAAAAATTATTTTCGTATGTACAGACCGTTCCCCCCCCTCCCAAGCAGAATGATTTACTGTATTCAGACGATATTGAATATTAAAAGTGTCCCTTATTTTGGCAATTTTTGAATTTCAAATCGCTTACCCTCAAAAATAGTTCTCCTTGGTGCACTGATAACCCCAAATTTTTATTAAATTTTTTACTCGAAGGGAAAGCGTGGGCGACTTGAGTTCCGAAAATTGCCATTGGAGAAAAAAAAGTCAAAAATTTTTTTTCGCAAAAAAATGTGGTTTCTTATCGGAAATTTTCCGAATCTGAAGTCCGGTTTTTTATATCTTGTCCAGTTTTTGAGCTACAGACCAAAATGCGATGGAAACTGAGGACTTGGTATGTTTTGTCACTTTACCACATTTTGTTTCCATATTATGTGGGCTTTTAGCTCAAAAACCGGACCAGATATAAAAAAACGGTCTTCAGATTCGTGATCTATGGAACATTTTTAATAAAAAAAACTACATTTTTTCGCAAAAAAAATTTATGGAAATTTTCGGAACTTTAAGCTCAAGTCGCCACGCTTTCCCGTTAAGTAAAAAATTTTTAAAAAATTCGGGTTTATCAATACACCAAGGAGAACCATTTTTGGGGGTAAGCGTTTTGAAATTCGAAAATTGCCAAAATAAGGGACGACCTATTTAATTTCACAAAGCTTCATGTTCAGAACTAGACCCCCCCAGAAAGCAGGGTTGCCTTCCAGAATTTTTTTAATTTCCATTTAATTTAAATTATAATGATGATATGGGAGATATGTTTATGTTAAGGAGCCCTATCCCTGGGAGACATACCGGTAATTCACAGGTAGAACCTGCTGCAATTCTAAGAAAAAAACTGGGCTTTTTCGAATCGATTTTAACTCCCAACTTATCATTAAATGATAAACGAAGGAGACACAAGAAAATTTTTTAACGATATCATCCGTCTATAACAACGTGATATAAGATTATGGCACAGATAAAGTTTTATGCACTCTGAAAAATGGGCTTTTGGATAAGTTGACTCAGACTACTCATCAAAACGAAAATTCTTTTTCGTAAGAACTAGACTTCACTATTTAGCCAAAATCAGTTGACTTGAGGATTAAAACCCAGCCCTAATAAAGTCCGGCAAATGTTTCGCCCTAAAAACTGCCAAAGGAACATCTTTGCTTTTGCTTATTAAAAAAAAATATTTAGCAAGAAAAGTTTTGAAAGGTGGAACTAATTCTTGAGAGGTAAAAAGGATCTAACTGCTTTTCGAATTTGTTCATTAAATGTCATGCTTATAACTTTTTTTTTTATCTGTTTACCTTTATAAACTCTTCAATAAATTTTTTGTCCTTTATATATATATTTTTTTATCTCAAACCTGTTTTTGCCAGAAACTTTAAAAATTCCAAGAATGATTTCGTTTTTCTTTTTTTTCTCGGAACGATGGGAGGGGACACACTTTATATTGCTTGTATTTATTTATGAACGTTCTTGGCCTTCCTTGGCCTTAAAGGTATTTCGATTACCCAATAATGAATCAACATGACCGATTGTGTAAAAATTAAAAAAATAAAAATAAATTCATTGAGACGCGGATGTGCGTAATTTTTTCCGAAAAATATTTCACCTAAGTTCGTTTTTTTTTTTTTTTTTAAATTTAATTTTTTTTTTTTTTTTCCTGACTTACCAATAACGAACCAAATTTTAAAAACAATAAAAAAACAACCGAAAGAAGGCCATAATAACGATTCTCCATTACAGTTTTAAAATTCACCTTCACATAACAATACTAATTTTTTTTTTCGTACGGCATTTGACTAATCGAACACGATCGTAAAGTGCGGATCATATCAATATCAACGCTCCAGAGAGAGCTGAGCGAAATGACTAACCGAGACCGACTGAAGTACTTGTTTTAAAGATCGAGTTTGACTGCGAAAAAGACTTGGCGCGTAACTGTGCTTTTTTTTTTTTTTTTTTTTTTTTAAATTTAATTTTTTTTTTTTTTTTCCTGACTTACCAATAACGAACCAAATTTTAAAAACAATAAAAAACAACCGAAAGAAGGCCATAATAACGATTCTCCATTACAGTTTTAAAATTCACCTTCACATAACAATACTAATTTTTTTTTTCGTACGGCATTTGACTAATCGAACACGATCGTAAAGTGCGGATCATATCAATATCAACGCTCCAGAGAGAGCTGAGCGAAATGACTAACCGAGACCGACTGAAGTACTTGTTTTAAAGATCGAGTTTGACTGCGAAAAAGACTTGGCGCGTAACTGTGCTTTTTTTTTTTTTTAATACCCCTCTATTTCTTTTCCGGAAAATCATTTAGCGTTAGCTCTCTGCGCGTAAATGAATTTTGTTTTTTAATTTGGAAAACTTTTTTTCTAGGAAATCGGTATAATTTTTCGATTAAGCTGACAAAATATTCTTTTTTAGAAAATAAATTTGTCCTTGTGTGTTAAAAAGTTTTTTTTGCCTGTTAAATTAATTAGGCCTATGTCTGAATATGTTGGAAGACCGTTTCCTGTCCAGGCCCGTATTCAGTTAGGAAAGGTAAGGGGGACTCTAAATGACCCCCTTCAAATTTGAAAAATAAAGGGAATAAAGTTAGTTAAAGATATTGAAAAGAGATTTTTTCATATGGGGGTGAGACACCAGGGCCCAGAAAAACTTTTAACCTTTTTTCCACACAGTAAAAAAGAATATGTAATTATGTTAAAATCGGTCTACACAAACTTTTAATGTTGTTTTTTCCAAAAGGTAAACATAAACAAAAAACAACATAAAAATTATGTAGACCAATTTTAACATATAATCATTTTAATTTTTACCTAAAATTTTTTACTGTGCAGGGCTGCAATTTCGATTAATTTTATTCGGAATCGGAATCGGAATCGGAATCGGAATTGAAACCGAAATCGAAATCTGCTATTTCAAAAGTAATTGGAATCGGAATCAGAATTAGAATCGGCGTCGCTAAAATATTTGTTAGTTGGAATCGGAATCGAAGTCTGCCATCTTTTGGAATCGGAATCGGAGTCTTACTCATAATTAGTCAAGATTCTGCGGAATCGGAATCGGAATTGCAACCCTGCTTTTTTCAAATGTCCGAGATCCTATTTTTCCCAAAGCTGCAATTCCGATTCCGATTCCGATATCTTAATAACATTAACTGCACTTAATAACATTCACTGCACTCGCGTTGTCCGCCTTCGCGATTAACGTAATCTCACCGGAAGTACTTTACAGATTTTACTCCCGTAAATATTTTTGGCGTATAGAAAATACCGAATATTTCATTAAATACACAAGTCTGGATGATTCAGGATTTATTTTGGAAGAGATTTAGTATCTTCCCCATGCCCGAATTAAAACTTTTCTTTCTAAATCCGTGAAAACATTTTGCAAATCGCCATTTTTAATGATTGTAAACAAAAAAGAAGCAGAAGATAAGACGAAAGATCAAAAAAACTTCCGGTGCGAGTACGTGCGGATGACGCGTTATTAAGTGGAGACTGCCCTTTAACGATTTATGGGTGAGATTCCGATTTCGATTCCAACTAAGAAATATTTTAACGATGCCAATTCCGATTCTGATTCCAATTTAAACCAAAATTGATTAACTTCTGATTGGTATTTCCTCGCTTTTTAAGTTCATCTGAATCGAAAGTATTTTTTTGGATGCCCATGGCGATTTCGATTCCGAAGATTTCGAACTGTTTTCAGACAAGATTCCGATACCGATTCCGATTCCGATTCCAATTACTTTTGAAATACCACAGATTCTGATTTCGATTACGATTCCGAATAAAAATTAATCGGAATTGCAGCCCTGATTTTTCCTCTTTGGCTATTGGGTGCCTGCCTAATTATCTTTTAAATAAAAATTAATTTTCAGATTCATAAAAATATTCCCACTTCGCTAATTTTTCCGGGAATCAAATTTTTCAAAACTTCAAAAGAAAAATTTTGAAAATCTATGTCGAGATGATCATTTTAAATATTTCCGGGAACGCCTTGAAACCTTTGGAAAAATGAATTTCCAAAAATGTATTCACTTGCCCTGAAGATTTTTAATTATTCATGGTGAAAATTTTAATGTCCAGGAATTTATAAAACTGTCCTCATTAAGTATTTTCCGGAATTTTTTCTCTAACATTAAACCCCAAAAACTTTTACAGGAGCTTATTGCAATTTCCAATATATTTTCCATAACCACCTGCACTAGGGTAGATCGAAAAACACGAATTTTTAAATTTGAAGATGCCACATCGCGGAAAAGTTGCATTTTAGCCTCCATATTAACTCTAATTTTTTCAAATTTTTTGGAGGCCGATTTCTGCTGCCCCCAGAGGCCTAAAGTTTTTCAAACTGTCATAAGGGTCGAAAACATTAGAGCCGTATTTTGTTGCGAAATGGTTCATTTTCGACCGGAAATTTTCTGTAAATTTAAAAAATGAAGAAGGTTTTGCAGAAATTAAAAGCAATTTTATTTTTATTTTTTTTTAAATTTCATTTATTAATTTTTATTTTTTATTTATTTATTTATTTATTTATTTTTTTTTTTGAGAAAAAAGAAACGGTTGTTAACAAACTTTCTATACCTCTTTCGGCTCATATATAAAAAATGGCTCCAATTACTGTTAAACTGACTTTATTTTTGAAATTAATGGATTTCCGATTGAAAATGAACTCTTGCACCAAAATAAGGCTCTCATTTTTTCGGCCCTTATGAGCCTTCGAAAAACGTTAGGCCTCTGAGGGCAGCAGAAATCGGCCTCCAAAAAATCTGAAAAAATTAGGGTTACAATGGAGGCTAAAATGCAACTTTTTCATGCTGTGGAATTTTCAAATTTTTTGAATTTTTCCTGCTTAGTAAAGTGCTGTACATACTGCAATTTTCAAAATACTGCAAGATTTCGGGTACATTCTACCACTCCAGCTCTCTCCCTATTCTGTTAAGTAATGTTTCTAAAAATGTTTTCGCCTTTATAATATATAATTTCATTTAAGCCAAGAACGCTGCCCTCAAAAACGATGATTTTTTAGATTTTTTGTTTGTGAATGAATGTGGCCTGCTCGTGTTACAAACTTTTTACCAGAACGGATTTTCCTCATTTTATTTTCGCGGTTATTGAGGAAATAATAAATAAGATTGCAAAATCATGATCAGCTTGAGTGTGACATTTGCTCTTGATTATAAATATACGGATAAAACGTTTTAAAGTATTGATAAGAACATAACTCTTCGGGAACTTCGTTAATTAGTATAATATCTGACACATGAGAAATTGTAAAAACTGATAAGAACTTAGGAACTAAAAGATAGATCATTTGAGTATTTAGTGTTCCTGAAAAATATTCTTTAATGGCGAAAAATTTTTATTTTGAGACTTTCTTCATTTAAAATTATAAAACATTATTTTCTACAAAACCTGCACACTAACTTCTCTAATTGTAGTAAGAAATGTGACAGTTTAAGGATTTTTTGCAGAGGCAGAAAGAACGGCCCTTTAAGTATTATGTTTGATTTTCCGTACCCCCTCCGCCGCTAATCTGATATACTAAAGTTTGATCGTCCCTCTGTTTGTATGTCCGTCGACAGAAAACTTGTAAAATCCGGCTAAATTCGAAAAAAGGTCCTAAAAATTTGAAATTTGCACCAAAAAATCGCATTTTTTTTTTCTCTTTTTTTCCCCCTTTTTCCCGATTTTTTTCCGCCGTTCCCGAATCCGGGATAATTAAAAAACCGGGAAAAAAAACGATTAAAAAAAAAAGTCGCAGCGGGGAAACGGTACTCGCTGGTTCCGACTCGTCCGCGCGTCCCGTCTTTTCGCGTTTTTCCCGGGTCCCGGTTTTAAATTTTGACGATCCGTTTTTAAAAAAACATTCCTCAGGTCTTTCCGATCGTATTAAAAAAAATCCCGACCTTTTCCGACAATTTTTTACCTTCCAAATCAAACATTGAAAAATGAACACGGAAAAAAAAAAAAGTGTCAAAATGGCGTTTTGTTTTCAGACGTTTTCGAGGTCTAAAAATCGTCCGAAAAAAAAAAACCAAAAACGAAAAATAATCTACAAAAAAAGAGGAATCGAACGAACCCGCTCCCGAATTTTTCCGATATCGGGAAAGGTTCGAAATCGCGATTCGAAAAAAGGGAAATTCCATGCAAAATCGTGCAAGATTTTACAAATTATTTACATGACTAAAAATATGATGCGTAAACTCGGTTTACCGTTCTGAATGATTAAAACATTTAAAAGTAGCAAGAGGTTCCATTTAATGACTCTTATGTGCAACACATGTAGATGTCTAGAATTTTTTTTGTTAAAATACTCAGTTTTGCCAATATTTTTTTTCTCCATAAGCTAAGCATAGGAATCGTATTTTTGGAATTTTTTTGTTTTAATTTTTATGTTCTAAACCACTTCAAATATTTTAACACTAAGTTTCCTAGGTTTCCAATTAATTGTCTAAGTTACTAATTAACAGTTAATATAACCACCAAAAATATCCCATAAGCTAAACATAGGAATCGAATTTTTGTGAAAAAAAATTTTTTTGGATTTTGGGACCCTAAACCACTCCAAATATCTTATATACTAAAAGTTGTCCATCCCCCTGTTTATCTGTCTGTCTGTCTGTTTGTTTGTTTGTATGTCCGTCGACGGAAAAGTTGTAAAATCTACAACTCTTGAAAAAAAAATCGGAAAAATTTGAAATTTGCACCGAAAAATCGCATTTTTAATTCTCTAAATTTTTATTCCGTTCCCGATTTTTTTCCGCCCTTCCCGAATCCGGGATAATTAAAAAACCGGGAAAAAAAACGATTAATAAATAAAGTCGCAGCGGGGAAACGGTACTCGCTGGTAAAAAACTCGTGCGCGCGTCCCGTCTTTTCGCCTTTTTCCCGGGTCCCGGTTTTAAATTTCGACGATCCGTTTTAAAAAAAACATTCCTCAGGTCTTTCCGATCCTTTTAAAAAAAATCCCGACCTTTTCCGACAATTTTTTACCTTCCAAATCAAACATTGAAAAACGAACACGGAAAAAAAAAAGGTGTCAAAATGGCGTTCCGTTTTCAGACGTTTTCGAGGTCTAAAAATCGTCCGAAAAAAAAAAACCAAAAACGAAAAACAATCTACGAAAAAAGAGGAATCGAACGAACCGCTCCCGAATTTTTCCGATTCCGGGAAAGCTTCGAAATCGCGATTCGAAAAAAGGGAAATTCCATGCAAAATCGTGCAAGATTTTACAAACTCGGGATAGGGAAATCAACGTAGGGTGATGAGGACGCATTTCATAGGTAACCTTCGATACGGCAGCGTAGTCTGGTCGGTAGAAGCGTCGCTTCGCTGCCCTCGGTAACCGTGTTCGGTTCCCGCATTGAATCATTTTTTTTTTCTTTTTTTTTTTCCAATATTTTAATCACAATTTGACTTTAATTATTTTGCAGCCGTTTATAAAAATGGACCTTTATTATTTAAAGATGTTTTAAAATTTAAAATTAAAAAAAAAAAAAAAAAAAATAGAAATGGGGGGGTTTCTTTTTCTCTTCTTTTTTTTTTCGCACTATTTTATTCACCCTTTCATTAACTTTAATAATTTTCTTGCATTTTAAGTCGAATTTAATAATTTTCTTGAATTTTAAGTTGAGTTTAAAAATTATTTTGGATTCCAACTGACCGGGGCGAGGCCGAAGGCCGAGCTGCGTTTCTTGCTTCGGGCGGTGGTTTAGCTTATCCCCCATCATAATCATTCTGGTGCGAGGCCGAAGGCCGAGCTGCGTTTCTTGCTTTGGGCGGTGGTTAAGCTAACGCCCCATCATAATCATTCTGGTGCGAGGCCGAAGGCCGAGCTGCGTTTCATACGGGCCTCTTGCTTACATTCCCTATCAAGATTCCTGGGCGAGGCCGAAGGCCGAGCTGCGTTTCTTGCTTCGGGCGGTGGTTCAGCTCATCCCCCATCATAATCATTCTGGTGCGAGGCCGAAGGCCGAGCTGCGTTTCTTGCTTTGGGCGGTGGTTAAGCTAACCCCCCATCATAATCATTCTGGTGCGAGGCCGAAGGCCGAGCTGCGTTTCATACGGGCCTCTTGCTTACATTCCCTATCAAGATTCCTGGGCGAGGCCGAAGGCCGAGCTGCGTTTCTTGCTTCGGGCGGTGGTTCAGCTTATCCCCCATCATAATCATTCTGGTGCGAGGCCGAAGGCCGAGCTGCGTTTCATACGGGCGTCTTGCTTACATTCCTTATCAAGATTCCTGGGCGAGGCCGAAGGCCGAGCTGCGTTTCTTGCTTCGGGCGGTGGTTAAGCTAACCCCCCATCATAATCATTCTGGTGCGAGGCCGAATGCCGAGCTGCGTTTCATACGGGCCTCGTGCTTACATTCCTTATCAGATTCCTGGGCGAGGCCGAAGGCCGAGCTGCTTTTCTTGCTTTGGGCGGTGGTTAAGCTAAGCCCCCATCATAATCATTCTGGTGCGAGGCCGAAGGCCGAGCTGCGTTTCTTGCTTCGGGCGGTGGTTCAGCTTATCCCCCATCATAATCATTCTGGTGCGAGGCCGAAGGCCGAGCTGCGTTTCATACGGGCGTCTTGCTTACATTCCTTATTAAGATTCCTGGGCGAGGCCGAAGGCCGAGCTGCGTTTCTTGCTTCGGGTGGTGGTATAGCTTATCCCCCATCATAATCATTCTCGTGCGAGGCCGAAGGCCGAGCTGCGTTTCACACAGGCGTCTTGCTTACATTCCTTATCAAGATTCCTGGGCGAGGCCGAAGGCCGAGCTGCGTTTCTTGCTTCGGGTGGTGGTATAGCTTATCCCCCATCATAATCATTCTCGTGCGAGGCCGAAGGCCGAGCTGCGTTTCTTGCTTTGGGCGGTGGTTCAGCTTACCACCCATCATCATCATTCTCGTGCGAGGCCGAAGGCCGAGCTGCGTTTCATACGGGCCTCTTGCTTACTCTCCCTATCAAGATTCATGGGCGAGGCCGAAGGCCGAGCTGCGTTTCTTGCTTTGTGCGGTGGTGTAGCTTACCACCCATCATCATCATTCTCGTGCGAGGCCGAAGGCCGAGCTGCGTTTCTTGCTTTGTTTGATAGTTCAGCTGTATTTCCCCATTCCGGCCGCCCGGCGGCCGGTCATTCTGGCGCGCGAAGCGCGCGGGGGAGGACCCAAAATCGCGAAGCGATTTTGGGGGGGGGCGAAGCCCCCCTCTAGCGAAAAAGGCGCGCGTAGCGCGCCGTTGCGCTATCTTATATACTAAAAGTTGTCCATCCCCCTGTTTATCTGTCTGTCTGTCTGTTTGTTTGTTTGTATGTCCGTCGACGGAAAAGTTGTAAAATCTACAACTCTTTAAAAAAAAATCGTAAAAATTTGAAATTTGCACCGAAAAATCGCATTTTTAATTCTCTACATTTTTATTCCGCTCCCGATTTTTTTTACCTCTTCCCGAATCCGGGATAATTAAAAAACCGGAAAAAAGCGATTAAAAAAAAAAGTCGCAGCGGGGAAACGGTACTCGCTGGTAAAAAACTCGTGCGCGCGTCCCGTATTTTCGCGTTTTTCCCGGGTCCCGGTTTTAAATTTCGACGATCCGTTTTAAAAAAAACATTCCTCAGGTCTTTCCGATCCTTTTAAAAAAAATCCCGACCTTTTCCGACAATTTTTTACCTTCCAAATCAAACATTGAAAAACGAACACGGAAAAAAAAAAGGTGTCAAAATGGCGTTCCGTTTTCAGACGTTTTCGAGGTCTAAAAATCGTCCGAAAAAAAAAAACCGAAAACGAAAAACAATCTACGAAAAAAGAGGAATCGAACGAACCCGCTCCCGAATTTTTCCGATTCCGGGAAAGCTTCGAAATCGCGATTCGAAAAAAGGGAAATTCCATGCAAAATCGTGCAAGATTTTACAAACTCGGGATAGGGAAATCAACGTAGGGTGATGAGGACGCATTTCATAGGTAACCTTCGATACGGCAGCGTAGTCTGGTCGGTAGAAGCGTCGCTTCGCTGCCCTCGGTAACCGTGTTCGGTTCCCGCATTGAATCATTTTTTTTTTCTTTTTTTTTTTCCAATATTTTAATCACAATTTGACTTTAATTATTTTGCAGCCGTTTATAAAAATGGACCTTTATTATTTAAAGATGTTTTAAAATTAAAATTAAAAAAAAAAAAAAAAAAAATAGAAATGGGGGGGTTTCTTTTTCTCTTCTTTTTTTTTCGCACTATTTTATTCACCCTTTCATTAACTTTAATAATTTTCTTGCATTTTAAGTCGAATTTAATAATTTTCTTGAATTTTAAGTTGAGTTTAAAAATTATTTTGGATTCCAACTGACCGGGGCGAGGCCGAAGGCCGAGCTGCGTTTCTTGCTTCGGGCGGTGGTTTAGCTTATCCCCCATCATAATCATTCTGGTGCGAGGCCGAAGGCCGAGCTGCGTTTCTTGCTTTGGGCGGTGGTTAAGCTAACGCCCCATCATAATCATTCTGGTGCGAGGCCGAAGGCCGAGCTGCGTTTCATACGGGCCTCTTGCTTACATTCCCTATCAAGATTCCTGGGCGAGGCCGAAGGCCGAGCTGCGTTTCTTGCTTCGGGCGGTGGTTCAGCTCATCCCCCATCATAATCATTCTGGTGCGAGGCCGAAGGCCGAGCTGCGTTTCTTGCTTTGGGCGGTGGTTAAGCTAACCCCCCATCATAATCATTCTGGTGCGAGGCCGAAGGCCGAGCTGCGTTTCATACGGGCCTCTTGCTTACATTCCCTATCAAGATTCCTGGGCGAGGCCGAAGGCCGAGCTGCGTTTCTTGCTTCGGGCGGTGGTTCAGCTTATCCCCCATCATAATCATTCTGGTGCGAGGCCGAAGGCCGAGCTGCGTTTCATACGGGCGTCTTGCTTACATTCCTTATCAAGATTCCTGGGCGAGGCCGAAGGCCGAGCTGCGTTTCTTGCTTCGGGCGGTGGTTAAGCTAACCCCCCATCATAATCATTCTGGTGCGAGGCCGAATGCCGAGCTGCGTTTCATACGGCCTCGTGCTTACATTCCTTATCAAGATTCCTGGGCGAGGCCGAAGGCCGAGCTGCTTTTCTTGCTTTGGGCGGTGGTTAAGCTAAGCCCCCATCATAATCATTCTGGTGCGAGGCCGAAGGCCGAGCTGCGTTTCTTGCTTCGGGCGGTGGTTCAGCTTATCCCCCATCATAATCATTCTGGTGCGAGGCCGAAGGCCGAGCTGCGTTTCATACGGGCGTCTTGCTTACATTCCTTATTAAGATTCCTGGGCGAGGCCGAAGGCCGAGCTGCGTTTCTTGCTTCGGGTGGTGGTATAGCTTATCCCCCATCATAATCATTCTCGTGCGAGGCCGAAGGCCGAGCTGCGTTTCACACAGGCGTCTTGCTTACATTCCTTATCAAGATTCCTGGGCGAGGCCGAAGGCCGAGCTGCGTTTCTTGCTTCGGGTGGTGGTATAGCTTATCCCCCATCATAATCATTCTCGTGCGAGGCCGAAGGCCGAGCTGCGTTTCTTGCTTTGGGCGGTGGTTCAGCTTACCACCCATCATCATCATTCTCGTGCGAGGCCGAAGGCCGAGCTGCGTTTCATACGGGCCTCTTGCTTACTCTCCCTATCAAGATTCATGGGCGAGGCCGAAGGCCGAGCTGCGTTTCTTGCTTTGTGCGGTGGTGTAGCTTACCACCCATCATCATCATTCTCGTGCGAGGCCGAAGGCCGAGCTGCGTTTCTTGCTTTGTTTGATAGTTCAGCTGTATTTCCCCATTCCGGCCGCCCGGCGGCCGGTCATTCTGGCGCGCGAAGCGCGCGGGGGAGGACCCAAAATCGCGAAGCGATTTTGGGGGGGGGCGAAGCCCCCCTCTAGCGAAAAAGGCGCGCGTAGCGCGCCGTTGCGCTATCTTATATACTAAAAGTTGTCCATCCCCCTGTTTATCTGTCTGTCTGTCTGTTTGTTTGTTTGTATGTCCGTCGACGGAAAAGTTGTAAAATCTACAACTCTTTAAAAAAAAATCGTAAAAATTTGAAATTTGCACCGAAAAATCGCATTTTTAATTCTCTACATTTTTATTCCGCTCCCGATTTTTTTTACCTCTTCCCGAATCCGGGATAATTAAAAAACCGGGAAAAAAGCGATTAAAAAAAAAAGTCGCAGCGGGGAAACGGTACTCGCTGGTAAAAAACTCGTGCGCGCGTCCCGTATTTTCGCGTTTTTCCGGGTCCCGGTTTTAAATTTCGACGATCCGTTTTAAAAAAAACATTCCTCAGGTCTTTCCGATCCTTTTAAAAAAAATCCCGACCTTTTCCGACAATTTTTTACCTTCCAAATCAAACATTGAAAAACGAACACGGAAAAAAAAAAGGTGTCAAAATGGCGTTCCGTTTTCAGACGTTTTCGAGGTCTAAAAATCGTCCGAAAAAAAAAAACCGAAAACGAAAAACAATCTACGAAAAAAGAGGAATCGAACGAACCCGCTCCCGAATTTTTCTGATTCCGGGAAAGGTTCGAAATCGCGATTCGAAAAAAGGGAAATTCCATGCAAAATCGTGCAAGATTTTACAAACTCGGGATAGGGAAATCAACGTAGGGTGATGAGGACGCATTTCATAGGTAACCTTCGATACGACAGCGTAGTCTGGTCGGTAGAAGCGTCGCTTCGCTGCCCTCGGGAACCGTGTTCGGTTCCCGTATTGAATCATTTTTTTTTTTCTTTTTTTTTTTCCCAATATTTTAATCACAATTTGACTTTAATTATTTTGCAGCCGTTTATAAAAATGGACCTTTATTATTTAAAAATGTTTTAAAATTTAAAATTAAAAAAAAAAAAAAATAGAAATGGGGGGGTTTCTTTTTCTCTTCTTTTTTTTTTTCGCACTATTTTATTAACCCTTTCATTAACTTTAATAATTTTCTTGCATTTTAAGCCGAATTTAATAATTTTCATGAATTTTAAGTTGAGTTTAAAAATTATTTTGGATTCCAACTGACCGGGGCGAGGCCGAAGGCCGAGCTGCGTTTCATACGGGCCTCTTGCCTACATTCCTTATCAAGATCCCTGGGCGAGGCCGAAGGCCGAGCTGCGTTTCTTGCATCGGGCGGTGGTTTAGCTTATCCCATATCATGATCATTCTCGTGCGAGGCCGAAGGCCGAGCTGCGTTTCATACGGGCCTCTTGCCTACATTCCTTATCAAGATCCCTGGCGAGGCCGAAGGCCGAGCTGCGTTTCTTGCATCGGGCGGTGGTTTAGCTTATCCCATATCATGATCATTCTCGTGCGAGGCCGAAGGCCGAGCTGCGTTTCATACGGGCCTCTTGCCTACATTCCTTATCAAGATCCCTGGGCGAGGCCGAAGGCCGAGCTGCGTTTCTTGCATCGGGCGGTGGTTTAGCTTTTCCCCATCATGATCATTCTCGTGCGAGGCCGAAGGCCGAGCTGCGTTTCATACGGGCCTCTTGCCTACATTCCTTATCAAGATCCCTGGGCGAGGCCGAAGGCCGAGCTGCGTTTCTTGCATCGGGCGGTGGTTTAGCTTATCCCCCATCATGATCATTCTCGTGCGAGGCCGAAGGCCGAGCTGCGTTTCTTGCATCGGGCGGTGGTTTAGCTTATCCCCCATCATGATCATTCTCGTGCGAGGCCGAAGGCCGAGCTGCGTTTCATACGGGCCTCTTGCCTTCATTCCTTATCAAGATCCCTGGGCGAGGCCGAAGGCCGAGCTGCGTTTCTTGCATCGGGCGGTGGTTTAGCTTATGCCCCATCATGATCATTCTCGTGCGAGGCCGAAGGCCGAGCTGCGTTTCTTGCATCGGGCGGTGGTTTAGCTTTTCCCCATCATGATCATTCGTTTCTTGCATCGGGCGGTGGTTTAGCTTATCTCCCATCATGATCATTCTCGTGCGAGGCCGAAGGCCGAGCTGCGTTTCATACGGGCCTCTTGCCTACATTCCTTATCAAGATTCCTGGGCGAGGCCGAAGGCCGAGCTGCGTTTCTTGCATCGGGCGGTGGTTTAGCTTATTGCCCATCATGATCATTCTCGTGCGAGGCCGAAGGCCGAGCTGCGTTTCTTGCATCGGGCGGTGGTTTAGCTTATTCCCCATCATGATCATTCTCGTGCGAGGCCGAAGGCCGAGCTGCGTTTCATACGGGCCTCTTGCCTACATTCCTTATCAAGATTCCTGGGCGAGGCCGAAGGCCGAGCTGCGTTTCTTGCTTTGTTTGATAGTGCAGCTGCACTTCCCCATTCCGGCCGCCCGGCGGCCGGTCATTCTGGCGCGCGAAGCGCGCGGGGGGGGACCCGAAATCGCGAAGCGATTTCGGGGGGGGCGCAGCCCCCCTCTAGCGAAAAAGGGGCGCGTAGCGCCCCGTTGCGCTAGTTATTACTAATTAGTAAAAAAAAAAAAAAAAAAAAATCATTTTTCTGTAAACTGAGAATGAATTTTTTTTCAAACTTCGAAAACTTCAAAACACTGGCTAAAAGTGAAGAAAAAATTGTTGTCAACTTTAATTTTATTGTTATAAGGAGTTAAAATGTCTACGTAAGGTCAGCTAACCCCCCCCCCCCCCTTTCCCCCCCTCTGTTCTTGTAAAACAAAAATTAGGACTTTAAAAAACCTTTCAACTCTAAGAGGAAGCTTCACGGAATACCGGAAGGAGTGGTTGTTTTGTCTAACATTCGATTTACGAGGAAAAAAAATCAAATTTTAGATATCTAACGAACTCCTTTGACTTTTTCTTATATTTTCGGCACAAGTTTTAACTTGTTCCAAGCAAACAAAAACCAGGAAAGCTAAATCAAAGTTTTTCTGTCGCAGTTTTTTTTTTTTTTGAAATTATTTTCCGCCGCCCATGCATTTCAGACAAGTTGAAATTTGTTCCAAAAATTTTAGAATAGAGGAGTTCTATGTAACTATATATTTAATACCTATGCTGACTTGGGATGATTTCCCATTATTTGTCAGATACATAAAACTGACACATACATCCCTAACAAAATTCATCGAACTTGAAACTTTTTAACCTCATTATTAAAAACTTAAAAGCCATATGACAGAAGCCTCGAAAAATTTTAAAAATGGGAAGCAGTACCATAAATTTTTAATTTTTTTCTTTTGTTTTCGTATTTTTTCAGAAAAATGGAGCCTGTTCCAGAATCCAAATCCAATGTACGTTACGTAGTTCTCTTAAAACTCGGTAGATGGTAGCAGCCGGCCGTTTACACACTACAGGACAGCACATGTTATCACTCAGGGATATTGGAAGCCGAGGTAATTTTTTTCTTTAATTTCGTCAAAATACAAAACATTTGACGCCATCCCCTCGTTATACGAAAAAAAATTTATCATTTAGAAGCAAGGCATCATAAATGCGCCGTTAATTTCATTACAATTTTTAAAAAAAATTTGATTTGTTTTTTGTTCAAGGTTAGGTTATGTTACACTAGTAAACAAGCCGGAACTATTAAATAAAGATGACAGAATCTAAAGAAAACGACGATGACAGTTTTCGAGACGTCGAAGAGAAAGTTAAAAATTGGTTGTCGGATCTACAGCAAGAAAGAAAATGCAACAGTACAAACATCATATCAAAAATTGTTAATAAATTGAGTGCTGACAAGCAAAACAAAATCCGCGAATTGATATCATTGGAAATAGCTCAACTGATTGATGAATGTAAATCTTCAAACACCCAGAAAAATGTTCAGTTGACCTGCAATGCAATAAATGGGTGTTTCGATAATTTTATCCATGCAGCAGATGCTGTGAAGTTAATATTTTCCAATGTGATTTCCTTTATTCATTTTGGTATTGAGGGTTGCACTCATTCTCTTGCAAATGAACGGTATGTGACTTTTTTCAATTTTCATTTGTAAATAATATACAATTAATCTTTTTTTTTTTGTTTTTTCTTTGTTTAGGAGTATCGGAACAAGTTCTTTATCAAAATCTCTGGACATTCTTCATACTTTAAGCCGAATCATGGTTTTAGTTCTTAAATTAAAACGCACCCAAAAGAAGAAGGAAACAGAAGAAAAAAACGATTTAAATGAGGAAACAAAAAAGTTATTGGTTACATTAGGAAATGGAATTGGTATTTTTTTACTTATGGGAGATGTATCAATGGATACCAAAAATAATTTTGCAATGGCTTCTATATTAATTAGGGAAATTATTTTATCTGAAGAGGCTTTTCTAGCGGTAAATAAGATTGCATTTTTAACCACATTTCATTTATTAAGTTTGATGAGATATTTGTGAATTATTTTTTCAGTACCATAAATCGCTTGTTGAAAGCATTCCTTTGAAATTGGAGGAGAATGAGTTTAAGTTGAATATTCTCAAGTTTTTGCTAAGTAGTGCTGTCATCAATACATTGTCTGTAAATATTATCAATGAGTACAGCACAAATATTTATTTAAATTTTTTTATTTTGTTATGTGAAACGTAAGTAAAAAAAATAATTTTTTGTTTTCTAAAGTCTGCTGGTATTACTTGTTATCTTTGTTTTTTAGGTATTCAAAAGAAATCCCAATCGTTCTTAATGCTTCTCGTACATTGCTCTTATTAATTAAGCATAATTGCTTTAAAAATTATGTAGCTGGTTTGAATTCGGATGAATCTTATAAGGCATTTGATTTATTACTAAGCTGTGTTTGGATGCTTCTGGAACATCCCACATCATGTGTTCGTAACTCAGCTAAGGATTACCTCCAGGTTTTGGTTGCATTCCCAAATTTACAGTCGAAAATTGTGAAATCGGTTTTTTCACTGCCTAAAGAAAAAAGAAGTTTTTTTATTGGGCTCGCTTCGTTGGCTAACGAATTAGGGACTCGTAAAGTAATTGAAGAAGATAAAGAGCTGCCTTCCAAGTTGCTGAAAGCCGTCCATGATCCTACAATTGTTTCTCATGTAAGACTTTTTTTTTTTGAATTTTTTTTTGGGCTGAAATTGATTCATGTATTTGTTTTTAGGTTTCGTTTGCTTTAGAAAGATTAATGTTAAAAGATAGTTTAGGCCTTCAGAATTTATCAAAATGGTGCGAGCTTTGGTTAATCCCGTTATTAATTTCCCTGACGTCAGTTTTACCGATCGTCGCCGCAGACATAGAGAAATTAATCGAAAAATCGTTCAAAGCCTACCCGAACGCCATCATTTACATCATCAAAAAATGGGACCAACCCAAAAATAGGGAAGAATTGCGTTACGTTATAACAGCGTTAAAAATCAGTCATAAGCAGGGATATAAATTGAAAAATAATTCGGAGGTGGAGGATGAATCGAGCACGAAGACAGGTGATTTGTCATTAATTTTTGAGTTTATTAAATACTTTTAATTTTCTATTAAAATTGTATCTTTTATTTATTTATTTATTTATTTATTTTTTTCAGATCAAAAATGGAAAAATTTGATAAATTTGAAGCTACTGAAAGGTTGCTTGCATCATGGTGATGATGAAATTAGAATGTCTGCCTTTTCGTTGATAATCGAAGGGCATAAGTCGACGGAAGTTTATAGCGGTCAAGATTTCGACTTAATCCAGTATTTTTTGCATTATAATTTAAATAATTATCAACCAGCAACTCGTCAGAAAACTTTAGGGATAATAAGAAAGGTGAATTTTCTTAATTTGTTGAAGTTTCTGAATTAAGTTTAATGCCGAGTCAGCTGAACTTAATTTAATTAAAAAATTAAATTAATTAGATTTAATTTCATGTGATTTTAATGAGGACAACAGCCTCCGACTTACGCCAGGATTGCTGGATGGACTCGGTTGTAACAAAGTTGTTTCTGCTGTCCTCGTTCAAAACCCAATACAATTTAATTTAATTTAAATTTTACTTAATTAAATTATGTAATCATACGTGTATATTTAAATATTTATCATAATTTTTTGTATGATTTCAGATGTTGGTTCGGTTTACGGAAAGTCGAGTAACCTTAAGAAAACCGGGGAAATCCGTCGCTGAAAAGAGGGATAAAATCGACTGTTTATTAAATTACGAGAAATTTCAAAATTGGCTTGTTGAATTTTGCTTTTCGAATATGTTTCCTGGTGCAAATTTCAACCGTTTGAGCACGGTTTTGAACATTTTGCTGATGTGCTTTGAAAATTTCGAAGATTTGAAATTTTCTCCTGGAGCCATTAATTTTTACTGGAAAAAAATTCTAGTGGTGTTGGAGAGTAGCTACGAGGAAAATAAAGAGATGGCGTTGAAACTGTCAAAAAAATTGGATTGGAGTTTGCTGGATATTAATGTGAGTTCATTTGAATTGCTTTTTTTTTTGCTTTTTGAGCAAAAAAGTTTCACAAAAAAAAATTGATTATAAATTTAAAATCTTTCTTTTTTTTTTAGAAATCGAAAAGCGTTAAAGAATTATTCGACAAAGCCTTCGATTACTGCACCCACATGGAACCTCCTGACGTTTTAACGGGATCGTACCTCCTTCAAGTTTTGCTAAATTTACCCTGGGCGAAAGAGATTTTACTGGATTTATCCTCCGAAGAATTTTCTGATTGCGATGAAAAATACATTTGCGTTGAAATTTTATTTAAAAAATTAAAGGAACAAGTGGAAGTTGCTAAAGAGAATTTAATGATTGCGTCTGTTTCCGGGCCCATGTACGGAGTTTTATTCGCAATACGGCTACTGCTTCAATCCGTGGATTTTTTTACCGTCCAAAAGGAAAGCATGGATCGTTGGCGAGTAATTTTAAATGAGCTGATAGAAGTCAGCTTCGAAATGACAGATATCGTAAGCGTAGTCGTTAATAGTTCTTCCCCCGAAGGTCACTTACCCATGGATTTTCAAAAAGATTTCGAGAATTTATTATCCGGCACTTTGAAAATATCGACGGAGCAAACCGAAAAAGGAGAAAAAGCAGAAGCAGTGAACGACGAGGAAAATGATAAATTACCGGAATACGACGGAGGGTCAGACGATTCTGACTGTAAAATATCGAATCCTTCGATTAGATTTTCGAGCGCTTTGAGGAACGTTAAGAAGCAAAGCAAGGTTTTCTTAGATAAATTAGAAGGAGTGGAACATATGATGGAAGAACCCGATCAGGACTGCGAGGAAATAGTGAACAGACTTAATGATTTGTTGCTGGAAGATAAGGTGTTACTACGAAAGTGGAAACAAATTCAAAAGGGTAGAAAAGTGTATTGCAAACCTGGTGACAGGAATTACGCAAACGAAGAGGAGGAGGAGGAAGACTGCGACGATTACGATCAAATCACGAAATTTTATGAGAAGAGAAAACATTTAAATGCTTATTTGCAAAAGTATGGAGTTAATAAAAAATGCTCCACTTCCACAGCTCAGGTCCTTCTTTTGTGCTCTTGGAGATCTATCAAAGAAGCTTCTTTATATTTAGGAGATTTGGTGTCCAAGTTACCGATAGAAAATGCGAGTAAGTAGAAGTTAATTCATACGAATAAATTATTCAGTTCAATTTAATTAATATTAGTCAGATCAATAGACTCAATTAATTGAAAATTAAATGAATTGAAGAAAATTCATATGCTTCTCACTACATTTTTTCTCTATTTTTTTTTTTTTTTTTCAGTCAACCTTCAGCTACTGACCGAGGAAACGATCATTAAAATAGGTATAAAATTAAGGATTTTACTGTGCGAAATCAAACACCGAGGTGCCTTTGAACAAGCTTTCATCGGATTTACCCAACTCATTACCTCCTTGTGGAAATCAACCAATTCGAATTTGAACGAACTCCCCAACAAGTGGCTCGAGGAAATTTTGCAACAATTGAAATCTCCGTCCGACGATCCGAAATTAAAATTTTGCCCGACCAGACGAAGCGCCGGACTTCCTTTCATGGTCCAAGCAATAATCGCGACCGAAGTTCAATTAACTAAGTCAGCAGTGGCTTATAATCTTGATAACGCAGTGAAAAATTTGTTGGAAATTGCGGAAAATATTACGGAAGAAACCACCGAGTCGAGGATTCATTCTTTGAACATTTTAAGAGCTTTATTTAAGCATGCTCAGCTGGGAGAATGCATTGCGCCTTACGTTTCAAGAGGTATATTTTCAAAAAACAAAATCTTGACAATCACGAACTAATTTGATCTTGTTTTTTTATAGCTTTAATGATAGCCATTAGAGGAAGTCGAGCTGCTACATGGTCGGAAAGGAATTCATCAAGCTTGTTGTTCAGTTCCCTTATAATTAGAATTTTTGGAGTAGCGCGTAGTCGAGATGAAATTTCGAAAAAAAATAGAATGACTAGCAGGTAAGCGTGAATAGACGTTAGTGAAAAAATTAAATGAGAAATAATTTTTTTTTTTTAATCTTTTCCTTTTTTTAGGACATTCTTCCAGAGATACTCAGAACTGTATGATTTTTTGTTGTCAGAGGTAGAAATGTTTATGGAGCAAGACCAGTCTGAAGGGCATCATCCGCAACCGACTTTGTATTTAATTTTGTTGATCTTGGGGAGGCTATATCCATCTCCGTCTGAAGGTAATAAAATTTTTGGAAAGATTTACATAATCATATTTGGGTTAACATCGTAAGGGAGATTATTTTGAAAAGTCGTTTCTCGTCAGCAGATTTAAGAGAAACGACTTGGGTTTTTTGGGGCCGTTTATACGATTTCTTCTATTTTTTAAATAGGGAGGGAAGGGATCAGCCAAATCTTACTTTATATTATTAATATCTTTTTTCGCCTCTCTTTCTAAGTAAGTTTAATTCGATTTTTAAATAGAAGTATTTAGGCGAACGTGCTGCCGAGGCGTACCGGAAAATAAGTAAGATGCTAGATTATTTTTTGGCTCGTCGACTTCTTTGGTCATATAACCTTTTCCGATTTTTAATTTTTTTATTTAGACTTTCAATTATTTCATAGTTTATTTGACATTGCGATCGGAAACGCAGCTAGTTTAGACTTTTCGGTCAGAGGCTTTCAACTTTTCGTAGTTACTTACGTTCTTTTCGTAGTTTATAAGACGCTAGTTTATAAGGTGCTAGATTTATTAAAATAGAAATTTTAGTCACTTGAAAATGATTGGTAGGATGTAAGCCCCTTCTGCCCTGCCCCCGAGTTGACTGAAAAATTAAGATTAAAAATGCGTTAGAGGATTTTGAAGCTCGTGACAGGTTCATTACTGTGGTCGGTGACCTTCGTTAACCTGAATAAAAAAGATTGAATATTACTTTAAAAGATTAAACACGTAGTTTTTATTTATATAAATTCTTTACAATTTTGCTTTACAGTTTCTTTACATCGCTTTTTCTAATTTTTTACCAATCTTAAATTTAAACACATTCTTACAACACCTAAACTATATTCCCTATAACTAATCGATACGGTTTATAAGTACAGTAAGCGCCGCTTAATTGTGAACTCGGTTAATCAGCCGCTTGATGTGATCAAATCATATGTTTTACAGGCTAATTTTGACGTTATTAGAATCAAATAAACGGCCAAAATTTGGTTTCTTTGGTGGTATTACGATCAAAATTTCAATTCAAAGTTATCAAAATCAGCCAATTTTTACTTATTTTTTCCTTATTTTGGTTCAAATCCTGGAAAAATTTAGACTTAACTACGGCTTTGAGAGATGGTAAAATCGCCTCATGTTTTCAAAAAAAGATAAGGGAGGAAACGAGATTTCGATTATTTCTTTTATTATCAGATGCTATGAAAAATCTTTTCAAAAGCTACCTTAAGCCTTAAAATAGTAAAATAAGAGAAAAAATTGGCAAATCAACGGAAAGGTAAACTTTGTTAATAGAATCGCCACTTTTTATGATCAAAATGCTTTGGCCGGACGTGATTCTAATAAGCGGTGGTTACTGTACAATGGATATGTTATAAAGACATATCTTTTGGCCAAAAACCTCTCCGTTTTATTCGTGATTGTATTCGTTCTCTTGGTCTTTCGGCTGCGTGGAATCAAAAAATTATTTTTTCCGGAGGCGTATTTAGATTTCTAGAGCGACATAACGTGCTTTTCTATATAATTATTTACCCGAAACAGTTTCTAGTAATACTAGTATCTGTTTATAACAATTATTTGTTGGATTTCTTGGATTTCTTGTTATATTTTCTTTTGCTAAATCTAAAGGAGTTTTTCCATCACGATCCTTTTTTTTAGGATCTGCTCCGCGATCTAGCAGCAGTTCCACAATTTTTAGATAACCTCTCTGAACAGCATAGTGTAACACTGTCCAAGAATCGTCGTCAGTAGCATGAATAATTGCTCCTTCATCAATGTCCTTCTCTATTTGGCATATATTTTTCTTTTTTACATCGCTAAACAAAGCACTGGTTTTTCTCAATATTTTCACAACGGTTTGTTTTGAACTATGAGTAGCATAATGTAAGGGCTTACAACCAGAAGCTCTAGCCTCAAAGTTGGCTCCTTTTTCCAATAAAAGTACAACAATATTAGGATTTCCTTTTGCTGATGCTAAATGTAACGGTGTTCTATTCTTTTTATTTCTAGCGTTAACATCGTCACCTTTTTTTAGTAGCGCTCTAACTAATTCTTCATTACTTTTCAGTACCGCGGCATGTAATCTCGTATGACCCCCACATAGTAAGAACTTCGCAAACTTAATGTCGTTAAGAATCTTCGGAAAATCTAAATTTCTACCATCTGTTTCTCTTGCTGCATAAATTTCCTTCCAGAGGTTAATTGCTTGCTTATATTTTCCATCGCATAAATAAGCGTATGCTAAAATATCCTTAGTTAATAACATTTCGATTAGACTATCTGGTAGAAGGTTCTCTTGCTTTCCAATAACTTCCTTTAAAAGGTCTACTGCCTCATCGATTCTGCCCAATTCAATTAAATTCCATGCCTTGTTGCTTTTAGTCCTTAAAATTTTTTGGTGATCACCACCCAAAGCTGTCTCCTCTTGTGCTTTTATTGAATCGTCATTTACTTCAAGGGCTTCTTTGTGTTTACCTTGTTCCGCTAAAGATATTCCAAGATGTGGTAGTAACAGTAGATCGAAGACTTTACAATCTAATATTTCTTTTCGGGTCTTGTAAACCTCATCGTAGACTTTTTTAGCTTTTTCAAGATGATTCATTGAAGAATGTATACAACCGATACTATATAAAGCTATCCATGTATTAACATGGTCAGGGTGTTCCTTTTTCATAATATTATACACAAATTTTGCAGTTTTTAACGCCTCATCATATTTCCGTAAATTGTATAAGCATTGCACAACAACCAGTTGAACGGTTAAAGTACTTATATTTTTCTCTCCTAATTTTCTTCTTTTTTCTTCGAACGTTATATTTAAGATTTCTAATGCTTTCTCATTTTGGTTTAAATAAGCAAGTGCTAGTCCTTTATTTTGCAAAACATCTAACATCGTGAAATAGTCAACGGTATCGCTATTTAAAATATTTTCAAAAATACTCAATGCCTCTGGGCACTTTCCGAGTAGTATTTTAGTAAAGCCTATTTTATTCATAAGAAGGAAGTAATTTACATTCTTTTTTAAATCGAATGATTCAAATGTCTTTACAAACAAATTTGATAAAGAAAGAGCTTTTTTATACTCTCCTCTAATAACCAATTTATGCATAATTCGAGTTGGTAGCGCACCAAAGTCCTGAACTAGATCTTCATATTTTCTTGCGTGATCCCAAGTAGACACTGCGTGATCTAAATTACTTGCATCAATTGCATTTGTAAATAGATTTAGGTCTGTTCTTAAAATCTCTTCTTCTTTTCCTTGCTCGTTCAACTCCAACTGAGTTATCTTCTGCACTAATCTGTGGATATCTATTTTGCCTTGTTGTAGTTTTATCATTGAATATCTATGCAACAGGTCAACAGCTTCCCACAATTTGCTGTTATCTTTTTCTAATTTTGAAAATAATTTCTCTACCGGAATATTGTTAGGAGCAAAATAAGCGATTACATCCAAAATCTCTAAAGCAAGTTGACCATATTCCGTACTATTTTTTATTTTATCAGTTGTTACTTTCCAAGTCGTTGCTGTTGTTTTGTCGTAATCATTGTCATAATTTTTAAATGCTCTTGAATCAAGTAATTTCTTCATCTTTTGTGTATAGTCCTCTAAGTAGTTATCTATTGTATATTTCCCGTTTCCTCTACGCTCAAACTTTGCATTCTCTACTTTTATGTATGCAACTGCCTGTTGTAAAGCTAGCGGAAACCTGTGTAATGTATCTACCGATAATTTTTTAATCGTATCATCCTGAGGTTCCTCTTTTTTGTCCATTTGTAATGCTTTTTTCACAAAACTTATAGCCTCTTCCTCAGTAAACACGTCCAACGTGATTCCTTCTTTCACTCCCCAGCTTTCCCATTCTTCTCTTGCTATACGCGAAGTAATTAATATATAGGACTTATTATTGCTTAAATTACGGGGCAAAAAGTTTTTAAATTTTTCATCTACTTCAGCATTATCAAAAACAAATAAACTTTTCCTTTTAGTGAAAAAGTCGTAGACTTCTCCTACAATGCATTTGATATCCTTTTCTTGTTTATTCGCATCTTTTGTTTTGATTTCTAGTTTATCTTTAGCTAGCCTAATAAATGATTCATTTAGAGTTCCTTCGTTTTCAGCATTAATCCAAATAATATTATTATCGTAATAGTTCCCAAACTCGTGAATGTATTTCCTGGCTAGCTCGGTCTTGCCTATACCACCTAACCCGCTGATTGGGCATATTATTACCTTTGAACCACTTTGTATTTTTGTATGTAAATCTTTCAGCTGTTGTTCTCTTCCAGAAAATGAAATCAAAGGGCCTTTTACATCAAATTTAATGTTTTGCTTAACGATTTGGGAAAAGAAATGATCATAACAGTCCTTTCTTAAATAATATTTACCGTTTCTCCAATGCTCTTCTGCTTTATTCTTTATCTTTGGAAAATTATCTTCAATCTCTTCTTCGTTTAGCTTATAGAAATCCCTGATCTCACCTTTAAGAATTCCTTTTAACTCCGGATCGCTAGCTTGACCTGTGAAAACTTCTAATTTGTTTAAGAATTCTTTAACATTAACCCTATCTTCATCTCCAACCAATATAACCCTAGGGAAATTCTTAACTTTTATATCAAGCCTATAGCTATCAACGTCCAGACTGTTTTATTTATCTACTTCACAATTTAGGTCTTGGAAAAATTTTAGAAGACTTTCTTTACTTGTAAACTTCAGCATTTTATCCTTCTCATCAAAAACAAGCAAGTTACCAACAAGCTGTCCAATATTTTTTATATCTCCCTCAGTTAATCTTTTTTTGTCATCGTCATTAATCTTGATAATTTTTCGGGATTCATATTCCTTGAACAGTCTGATTGATACATTATCAATAAAATGTTGTGGTTTTTTGAAAGTAGGATTAATATTACCAAAACAAAAATGAAGCTTGATTTGTTCTTTTTCCGCTTTTCTTTTTACGAATTCATATATGGCAGCGTCATATTCTGCCAGATTAGGAATAATTCCTTTCAAATCTATTATAAATTGTTTAATGTTCCCATCCTTTATTTTGTCTTCATCAGCAAACTTAAATTGTCTACCCTTTGTATCGATTATGATAACACTTCCACCTAATGTGTTCATTACGTCTTCATCCACTTTTCCAGTTTGTTTCAATGACTGGGCTAATCGAATAACTAAATCATTTCGTTTATCCTTATCGCCCAGTTCTGGAAAAGGCTTTTTGTTACTAATTTTATTCTTGGCATATTTGTACAAAATTTCTTCTTCAAATGTTTTCTTGAATATATCGTCGTCACTAGTACTTAGGAGATTAAAATTAATCTTCCCTTCTCGAAATTTAATGTTTTTTTCATATTTTTCAATTTTTTCCGTAACTTCAATGAGGTTTTTTGCCAAAAAAACATGGTAGGTTTTCAGTAATTCATTGCCCATCATATTAGTGTAGTCTAGTTTGCCACTAATACAGTTTACAACAGCTTCTGCCAACAACTTCACTTTCTCTTGGCAAGAAACATTCTCCAGCATTGAAATTACATCTGAGTTTGCGTCGTTTAGACTAAATTTAAACGATTTGCCTTTCTCGTTTTTGGAGTTTGCAGATAGAATACAGTCACCTACTTCGGTTATTCTATTTTTATCAAACTTTTCATGCAGAACTGAATTAGTATAAATAATGTACTTACAATCTAATTCATCATTCAAATTGCCTCGAAATATAGGATTTTCATGTTTGTCATTAAACATCCCTCTAATTTTTAAGAAGTCCAAAAAGTATTTGCCTAGATAAAATTTTTCGTTTTTTGGATTCGTAAATTTCTCAATGGTAACTTTATTTTTTGCTCTATCTTCTACATGTTTCGCTTGCAAAAGAATTATTGTTGGTTTCCCCTTTTTCCAGTATTTAAAAACGATGTCATCAAAAGCACCTAAACCATTTACATTTACATCCAGGTAAAATCTATCTGTATTCTTTTCCGCTCTAATCTTGCCTAAAATTAGCAAATCAACTTCATAAGAATCTCCACTACTTGCAGTTCCTTTTCTTCTTTCGCACGGGATTTTTAATTCGCCTTCGTCTACAGCAATTCCTTTTGCTTTATTTGAGGATGGCTGCTTCTTTTCTTCATTTTGATGCTCCTCAGAACGTACGGTTTGTTGCTGGCTTGATTGCACTTCAACAGATGTTTGATGTGATTCCAAAATTTCCACAATGCTTTGCAGTTCAAGACGTTTGGCAATATCTAATGGAGTATTACCTTTACTATTCTTAGCATTAACATCCGCTTTCCATTGTAATAGTTCTTTAATTACCTCTTGTTTCTTTCTTTCAACAGCATAGTGCACAAGGGTATTATCTTTATTATTTTTGTCAGTAATGTCAATCTTTACTCCCGCTTTTAAAAGCTCTCGAATTTTTTCTAGTTTTCCTTGCCCTACAGCAGTAATAGCTCTGAATTTTTCTGTCTTTCCTCATCACTGTCATTAGAGTCATTGTCATCAAGAGATTGTCTGCTTGGGAATGATGAGTAGAATCGGTCGGCTGATTATTGAATTCAATCTGGTTTTTATTTTCAAGAGATAGCTTAGAAAGGTGGGCTAAAATGGAGTCATTAATTACCATATCATTCCCCAATTTGTTTTCCTTGTCAGATGGACCTGGTAATTTTCGACTTTTCTTGCCATTATCAGTCATCTGCAAATAATTAAGAAAAATAAAATTAAACTTGTCGGCATTTTTTAAAAAGAATTTTTCTCTGGGAATGAATTTTGTTATTCGTTTTGTTTATTTATTAAACTCTATACAATTTTACTTTACAGTTTCATTACATCACTTTTTCTAATCTTTTACCAGTCTCTAATCTAAACGCATCCTTAAATTACATTAACTATATTTCCTACAACCGATCCATACAGTTTTTAAGTACAGTAACCGGCGCGGCGTCGGTTAATAGTATCAGCCGCATAATGGGATCAAATGTCTTGGAGCTGAATCAAATCATTGTTTTAATGTTAATTTTGACGCTTTAAATAAACGGCAAAACTTTAGTTCCTTTGATATTACGATCAAAATTTCAGTTCAAAGTTATCAAAATCAGCCAATTTTCAATTATTTGTCCGAAACAGTTCCTAATAGTTCTGCTATCTGTCTATAACTATCATTTTTTGGATTTTGAGTTATGTTCTCTTTTGCTAAATCCAAAGGAGTTTTTCCATCACGATCCTTTTTTTTAAAATCTGCTCTGCGATCTAGCAGCAGTTTCACAATTTGTAAATAACCTTTCTGAGCTGCATGGTGTAGCACTGTCCAAGAATCGTTGTCAGTAGCATGAATAATTGCTCCTTCATCAATGTCTTTCTCTACTTTCTGTATATCGTTATTTTTTACATCGTTGAACAAAGCACCTGTTTTTCTCAATATTTTTACAATGGTTTCTCTTGAATTACCAGTAGCGCGATAAGCATAACATAAGGGGTTAAAACCAAAAGCTGTAGCCTCAAAGTTGGCTCCTTTTTCCAATAATAGTATAACAATATTAGGATTTCCTATTGCTGATGCTATATGTAACGGTGTTTCATTCTTTTTATTTCTAGCGTTAACATCGTCACCTTTGTTTAGTAGCGCTCTAACTAATTCTTCGTTATACCTTTTCTGTGCCGCGGCATGTAATCTTGTTTGACCCTCACTTTTTAAATGCTGCGCCAACCTAATATTGTTAAGAGTGTTCGGAATATTTAGATTTCTACCACCTATTTCTCTTGCTGCATAATTCTCATTCCAAAGGTTAATTGCTTGCTCATATTTTCCATCCCATAAATAAGCATCTGCCAAAATACCCTTAGTCCTCAACATTTCGAACAGACTATTTGGCAGGAGCGTCTCTTGCTTTCCAATAACTTCTTTTAAAAGGTCTACTGCCTCATCAATTTTGCCCAGTTGAATTAAATTAGATGCCTTGTTGCTTTTAATCTTTAAAATCTCTAGGCGATCACCACCCAAATCTTTCCCTTCTTGTGCTTTTATTGTATCGTCGTTTATTTTAAGTGCTTCTTTGTATTTACCTTGTTTCGCTAAAACCATTCCAAGATTTTGTGCAAGATTCAAGCTAAAATGGTCTGGTAACTCTTTTTGGCTTTTGTAAATCTCATAATAGGCTTTTTCACCTTTTTCAAAATGACCCATTGAAGAGTGTATAAAACCGATAATATCCAAAGCGTCCAATGTTGTAGGATGGTCAGGATGTACTTCTTTCAAAGTGCTATACACAAATTTTGCAGTTTCCAACGCCTCATCATATTTTCGTAGATTACTTAAGCATCTCGTAATACTTAGTTGAGTGTTTAAAGTACTTATATTTTTCTCTCCAAATTGTTTTCTTCTTTTTTCAAACGATGTATTCAGCATTTCTAATGCTTTCTCATTTTCGCCTAAATAAGCATATGCTATCGCTGTATTATCCATCTCATCTAAATACGCCAAATAGAGAGTTAGATTGCTCTTCAATTTATTTTTAAAGTTACTTGATGCGCCTGCTCCAAAGTCCTTCAATAGACTTCTATATTTTTTTGCGTGGTTCCAAGTAGACCCTACGTGATATAAATTACTATCATCAATGCCATCTTTAAATAGATTCAGGGCTGTTCGTAAAACCTTTTCTTCTTTTCCTTGCTCCTTCAACTCCAACTTAAGTATCTCCTGCACTAATCTGTGGATATCTATTTTGCCTTGTTGTAATTTTATCATTGAATATCTGTGCAACAGGTCAACAGCTTCCCACAGTTTTTTATTTTTTTTTTCTAATTTTGAAAATATTTTCTCTACCGGAATATTGTTAGGAGCAAAATAAGCGATTACATTCAAAATCTTTAAAGCAAGTCGACCATATTGCGTATTACTTTTTATTTTATCAGTTGTTACTTTCCAAGTTGTTGCTGTTGTTTTGGTATAAGCATTGTGAATATTTTTAAATGCTCCTGAATCAAGTAGTTCCTTCCTCTTTTGTTTATAGTCATCTAAGTAGTTACCTATTGTATATTTCCCTTTTCCTCTACGCTCAAACTTGGCATTTTCTACTTTTATGTGTGCAACTGCTTGTTGTAAGGCTAGCGGATACCCGTGCAATGTATCCACCGCTAGTTTCTTAATCGTATCATTCTGAAATTCCTCTTTTTTGTCGATTTTTAATGTTTTCTTCACAAAACTTATAGCATCTTCCTCAGTGAATACGTCCAACGTGATGCCTTTTTTCACTCCCCATTTTTCCCATTCTTCTCTTGCTATACGCGATGTAATTAATATATAGGGTTTATTGTTGCTTAAATTAAGCGGCATAAAGTTTTTCAATTTTTCATTTACTTCAGCATTATCGAAAACAAACAAGCTTTTCCTTGTAGTGAAGAATTCGTAGACTTCTCCTACAATACATTTGATATCCTTTTCTTGTTCATTCGCATCTTTTGTTTGGATTTTTAGTTTATCTTTAGCTAGCTTAATAAACGACGCATTTAGAGTTCCTTCGCTTTCAGCATTAACCCAAATAATATTATTATCGTAATTGTTACTATACTCGTGAATGTATTTCCTGGCAAGCTCGGTCTTGCCTATACCACCTAACCCGCTGATTGAGCACATTACCGTTGAACCAGTTTTTATTTTTGTACGTAAATTTCTCAGCTGTTGTTCTCTTCCAAAAAAAGAACGCACCGGGTCTTTTACTTCAAATTTGATGTTATACTTAACGACGTTGGAAAAGAAATCGTCATAACTGTCCTTTTTTAAATAATATTTACCGCTTCTCCAATGCTCTTCTGCTTTATTCTTAATCTCAAGAAAATTATCTTTAACCTCTTTTTCGTTTAGCTTATAGAAATCCTTTATCTCACCTTTAAGGATGTCTTTTAACTCTGGATCGCTAGCTTGACCTGTGAAAACTTCTAATTCGTTTAAGAATTCGTTAACATTAACCCTATCTTCATCATCTTCTGCCAATATAACCCTAGGGAAATTCTCAACTTTTATATCAAATCTATAGCTATCAACATCTAGACTGTTAAATTGATCTACTTTACAATTTAGGTCTTTGAAAAATTTTAGAAGACTTTCTTTACTTGCAAACTTCAGCATTTTACCCTTCTCATCAAAAACAAGCAAGTTACCAACAAGCTGTCCAATATTCTTTATATCTCCATCAGTTAATCCTTTTTTGTCATCGTCATTAATTTTGATAATTTTTTGGGATTCATATTTCTTGAGCAATTGGATTAATACATTATCAATAAAATGTTGTGGTTTTTTGAAAATAGGATTAATATTTCCAAAGCGAAAATGAAGCTTAATTTGTTCTTTCTCCACTTTTCTTTTTACGAATTCATATATGGCATTTTCATAATCTGCTAGATTTGTAATAACTCCTTTCAAATCTGTTGTAAATTGTTTAATGTCTCCATCCTTTATTTTCTCTTCATCTGAAAACTTAAATCGTCTACCCTTTGAATCGATTATGATAACACTTCCGCATAATTTCTCCATTACATATTCATCCATTTTTCCAGTTTCTTTTATTCGATTAACTAAGTCATTTTGTAAATTCTTATCGGCCAGCTCTATAATTGACTCTTCCTTAAAAATTATGTTCTTGGCATATTCGAACAGAACATTTTTTTTAAGTGTTTTCATATTACCGTCGTTACTACTCAGATCAAAATTAATCTTCCCTTCTCGATATTTGGTCTTTTTCTCATCTTTTTCAATTTTTTCTGTAACTTTAATGAGGTTTTTTGCCAAGAAAACATGGTAGGTTGAAAGTAATTTATTACCCATCATATTATTGTAGTTCAGCTTACCACTAATACACTTTACAACTGCTTCAGCCAACAAGTTCACTCTCTCTTGGCAAGAAATCTTCTGAAGCATTAAAGTCACATCCGAGTTCGCATCGTTTGGACTAAATTTAAATAATTTTCCCTTACGATTTTCGGACTTAGTACATAAAATACTGTCATCTATTTCGATTATCCTGTTTTCATCAAACTTTTCATGCAGAACTGAATTAGTATAAATAATGTACTTACAATCTAACTCATTCAAATTGCCTCGAAATATAGGATTTTCATGTTTGTCGTTAAACATCCCTCTAATTTTTAAGAAGTCCAAAAAGTATTTGCCTAGATAAAATTTTTCGTTTTTCGGATTCGTAAATTTCTCAATAGTAACCTTATTCGTTTTTGTATCTTCTACATGCTTCGCTTGCAAAAGAATTATTGTTGTTTTATTCTCTTTCCAATATTTAAAAACTATGTCATCAAAAGCACCTAAACCATTTACATTTGCACCCAGATAAAATCTATCTGTATACTTTTCCCCTCTAATCTTGCCTAAAATCAACAAATCAACTTCATAAGAATCTCCACTACTTGCAGTTCCTTTTCTTTTTTCATACTCGATCTTTAATTCGTATTCGCCTGCAGCAATTCTTTTTGCTTTACTTAAAGATGGTTGCTTCTTTTCTTCCTTTTGATGCTCCTCAGAACGTACGGTTTGTTGCTGGCTTGCTTGCACTTCAACAGATGTTTGTAGACTTTTTGTACTATGTGATTCCAAAATTTCCACAATACTTTTCAGCTCAAGACGTTTAGCAATATCTAATGGAGTATCACCTTTAGTATTCCTAGCATTAACATCAGGTTTCCATTTTAACAATTCTTCAGTTACCTCTTTGTTCTTTTTTTCGACAGCATAGTGCAAAGGTGTATTATCTTTATTGTTTTTGTCGATAATGTCAATCTTTACTCCTGCTCCTAGAAGCCCTCGGATTTTTTCCAGATGTCCTTGCCGTATAGTAGTAAACAACTCTGAATTTTTCTCCCTCTCCTCATCGCTGTCTTTGAAATCAAGAAGTTCTATGTCTACTTGCTGATGAACAGAATCAGTAGGCTGATTATCCAGTTCAATATGGTTTTTATCTTTAAGAGGTTGCTTAGAATGGTCGACTAGAATGGAGTCATTAATTACCATATCGTTTCCCAATTTGTTTACCTTGTCAGATTGATCTGGTAATTTCCCACTTTTCTTGCCAATATCAGTCATCTGCAAATAATTAAGAAAAACCGTATGAAACCCTTACCAATTCAAATACTAAAAACGATCATGCGCAGTGATCGATCCTGTTATAGTTTATAACAGAATTATCCCAGTCATAGTTTATATGACTATGGATGGAACCGATGAAACATACTAGGAACCCTGCCCTATATAAAGAGACTGACGAATTCACCTATAGATCTGTTTGGTTCGCTTTTTAGAAGCCATAATGCATGGCCATATTGGAAATTGAATATAAATCACGATCATACATACGGGTCCGCCAGTTTGGGTATTGCTCATGTAAACGAAAATGTCCACCGGAATTGAGGCTGGATCTGGAATTAGATGGCTGGAGCTGCAATTAGGGAATCACGTGTTATGACAGTCAGTCGTCCTCTAAAGCTCTCTGTTCATGTAGCGGTAACTATGCATCAAATACCCTAGTTACCATACTTATTCAATGGTACGGAAGCCCTGAGGGACAAGATCGTAGTGTCGTAGTGCTCGTTGCCAGGTTCAAATGTTTCAACTTGGCAGTGCCAGGGTCCAACTTGACTGTGGAAACACTGCCATGTTGCAACATGGCATCGCGAAATTCTAACTTGGCACTCACTGCCAACGTTCCAACGTGGCAGTGTTTCCACAGTCAAGTTGGACCATGGCACTGCCAAGTTTAAACATTTGAACTTAGCAAAGAGCACTACGGCACTACGATCTTGCCTCTCAGGGCTTCCGTACCATGGAATTTCCATAAGCTAAACACATGAAACAGGTACGGTAATCCGACTATCAGGTGAACAGATAAAGAGGTTAACTACTTAGTGTAGAGAGAGCTTTTAAGTCAAACATTTCTTTATGAATTGTTGTGGTTAGAGAGCCTATAAGGAGAGAGCCGATAATCTATACAAATTTTCAGCTGTCTTTTGATTGGTCGGGACGGAAAGTGGTTCTAGAAGCTTTTGCAACCTTATGTCAATTGTATGTTTATGTCCGTTAACGGCGTTAATGTACGTCAAAATGTATTTCTAACATAAGATTGAAATCCTTTCCACCTTTTAACAATTAGTTTTATTTTATAAAATATAAATAAACTGTACGTAAACAAAACCAACCGAAACCAACCGACTACAGGTTGAGGTTAATTGAATTTCTAGTACCGCGTTCTGTCCCGACCAATCAGAGAGCTCTTATTATATTGTCGGCTCTCTCCTTTTAGGCTCTCTAGTTGTTGTTAAATAAAATGTCAACAAAAAAAAGAAAAAAGGAACATGGAAAAACTATTTATGCATATTTATTTAATTTATAAAGGTGCGTCTCCATTAGTGATTTAATTACATGATGTAATTAATTACAGAATGCAATTAAATGGTTTACAAAGGTTTTAAATTTTTTTTTCAAATCTTTGAAGCTCGATATCTTTTTTCATAATGTAGATCTAACCAACTAAATCGAAAACAACGATTTAGTACCTTCGAAAATCATTTAATTACATCCTGTAATTCATTACATCATGTGATTAATTCACCAATGGAGACATACCTTAAGACATTTTTGTACGAGCATTTTATGATGGAGTGCCGAGTGCATATCACGTGATTCCCTAAATGCAGCTCCAGCCATCTATTGAGCAGAATGTGAACGATTTTTTTGCTTTTATTTCGAGGACATTTTTCAATATAGCAGTTGCCTGACCTGTATGTATGATCTTGGTTAAGACACAATAGAAAAATGGCATTTTATGGTTTCAAAGGCTGCTTTTTACACTTAATCTTCTATTTTGCCAGTGGTTTGATTTTTTTATTGTATTACCATACTTAAAATATTCAAGAATTTTTTTACTGTATTACTCTTAAAAATTACTCAAGAAAATTTTCATGCGAATATTTGCTATCTAGTAAAACCACTGGAACATGAATAAAATATCTTTGATGCATTACTCTTTTACTACTGTCATTACCGATGAGGGTAACATTTGAATGCGTTTTTCTCAAGATCAAAATTTTTTAAAGCTCAACTTTAAGCTCTCTTACCTCTGTGAATTTTCGTTCGTTTTCCTAAGCATTTAGTCTAATTAGGCAGTCTATAATTAATCCTCGTCTCGGAAGTAGTGTTTGAACTCTATACTGCATGTACTCCGGGATTTATTGCTTCAAAAAAACGGAAAGGCTACTTAACATATCCAGTGTTCGCTAGTTTGATGACAATGAAAACAATTAAAATTGCTAAAGCTTCTTCGTTTTCCGAAACTCTCAAGCTTCTTGTTTTATAGTTGAATCAGCCCGATATTTTTTTTTTTTTGTTCCTTCAACTTTTAACGAACCATCGTGAAAATAATAATTAAACGACAAAGTTGATGATATATATTTTTCTACTAACACTTTTTTTCTTAAAATAAAGATTTAATGCACCTCTATGATGGATATAAAAAAAATAAATAACATTGCGAAATGGTAGCTGAATTGTTCTAGAAACGTAATGATATGCAACGTTGATTTATTCTGCAAAAAAGATAAGATTAAGTCCGATAAAGCAAGACAAAGACCATTGATACGTAAGGAAAATTAATCAATTTTTTTTTTATTTTGTTGCAAAAAAAAAAAAAAATATTTAAAAACCCTTTTTAAAGTTCGATAAAGCATTAATCATAATTCTCGTTAAAGTAAATCTATTGTCAGGACGTTTTATCTCTAAGAATTTCGATGTAAATTCCGTCACAGTTAATTTTAAATCATTTAAACCTGTCTTGCTGATAGCAAGGGGGAAAATCGATTTCCTAGGCTGAAAACTACTAAGACTACTTTGGTGCACGCTAGAATTTATTAAAATTTTGGAAACGAATACACCTAGGGTCGGTGACCCTAAACTACGTAATTAATTATGCTAAATTTCTGGATTTAATGCAAAAAATAAAAAATTTCGTTCTTTTTTAAAAGGGACACGAAATCCGTACAAAGGTTGGGGCCCAGGCTGCAGGAGGGTTCAAAAATGGCTTTGTATAATTATGTAAATGTACAAAAATCAATTTTCTTCGTCAAAACTGTCTTATGATCGCTTTTATGGTTAATTTTTTGCCCCAATTTTGATGGTTAACTTTGTAAATTTTTTAAAGTGTTTTTATTTCTTTTTCTTTTAGACGTTGGAACTGTCGATCTGTCTGCATTTCTCCACGTCATCAATAACAGCGCAACCAATGCTACCATGAAAATTCGAGAATTAGGTGCCAGAGCTTTAGTATCTTTAATATCACCGGACAATCTCCTACAAGAGCTTGATCAAAGATTTATCTTGTTAGCCATGAAAAATAGTATTTCTCAGAACCACAGGCACGGTCTTCTTTTACAGGTAAGCTCATCTTTTTCAATAACTTTTTAAACCGTTCTAAGGCTGCATTAACATTTTTCAGATAAAAGCTTTACTCAAGGAAACCTCAGACGGATCCTTGCAAAATGGAGAACTACTCAAACAAGCTAAAAATTGGATCGAAAGCACGAAATGGTACTTCGACGCAGCTTTTAATTACATGAAAAATGGCAAATCAATTTCTTTCGTTGTTATCGCTGCTTACATCCAGGTTTTGCATATTTTGTTTAAAAAATGTCCGGAACTGGGAAATCCGATTGGGAATATAATATCCGATTCGGCCATTGCGAAGAAAATGTCGAAATTTCCGATGCCCGGTGACAAAAAATCTCCAGGGCTGTATTTGTTTCTCGAAAATTTTTATTTTCTTAAGCTGGATGTCAGCACTTGGACTTGGCTGGAATCGAATACGTATCAAAACGATAAATTGTGTCAGTTGATTTGGCCATGTTAAAAAATAGCATTCCTGAGGTTCAAGCGATTCCGCTGCGATTTTTGAGGTTTTTATTGAGAAGCGAGGAGGATTTGGATTTTGATGAGGAAGAAGACGAGTCTTTTGCAGGTAGTTAGTTACCTCTGTTATTTAATTCTTTTTTTTTTTTTTTTTTTTTTTACTAAAAAAAAGACAGCCTGACTCAATTTTTTTTTTTTAAATTGGACAAAATAGGATTTTTATTTTTTTGCCGGGCAAAAAATATTTATAGTTATGAATTTACTTTGATGCATTCATTTTTGTAAATGCCGGAAAAAAATATATGAAGTATAAAGTATCCTAGTCAGCAGATATTTTTAACAAAAAAAATAAATGAGTGAAAAAAGCTCACATTTTTTCATTTAATAAAATTGTAATTTTTTTCTCTTTTTCAGCTCCAATTAAAGATCTGAAATGCCTGGAGCAAAAAGACCATTTCACAAAGTTGAGATACCAAATCTTCGAATATACCTCTATTAAAAATTATTTAGCGATAAGTACCAGCAAGGACGATTGCCCATTTTGCGACGTTAAAATCATCAAACGGCTGTGGGTTCAAGTCCTTACGATGCTACTCCTGAAAAATTTGATGTCCATAGCTCATTCAAACGTTATTAATCTCACCGGAGACGACATACATCCTGTCATATTTAGCGGCATCCTAAAAAAAAAAGATGACGTCCTTTACGGTTACGGACTTGTTGGTATGTCATTCATGTTCATAGAAAAATTCGAAGGAAATAAGGAAAGGGAATATCAAAGATTTTTTTACGGGGTACTTATTACAAGCTCCAATCCGGAAAAAGACGTGAGACAAAGGATTGCCGTCGCAAAAATAATCAATCGATTTTGGAGCTATATCGGGACTGATTTTTCTACGACTGGTAAGTTTTCAGTTAGGCAAATATTTAACTCCATAATGTTAAAAAAATATTTTGTTATTTTCAGAAAGCAGATGCTTATACCTCCGGATGGTGCCTATTAAATTACTGGCGGACGATGATCCAATCGTCCGGAAATTGATGGTGAAATATGTGAATTTAATAAAAGATTATGTCGTGAAGAATGTGGATAAAAAATACATTATTGCTGTGATGGGGTCGAACGTACCGACTGGGGATGATTCGGATCTGCAGCCGTTGAAAGCTCAAGAGCTGTTATTAGATTGCTACATTTGCCTGTTTGCGGAAAAAAAATTTTTAAGGAATTTAATTTGCCAAATGATACGTTTGGTGCTCTCGTCGTGGATTGATGGGAAAAATAAAAAATATTTTAATGAAGAAGAGGAAGAGGTTAGTGGATCAGTATCAAAATATTGTTAATTAGTATATGTTTCGAGTAGTTACTCGATACTCACAGGGACGTCTTTCGATAATTAAAATTAAACAACTGAATAAAAGAAAGTAAGGATTTTTTTTTACGTAGGACTACGTCTTGGGGCTCGGTCCTGGGGAAATCTGTCTGTCCGGGTGTCAGTTTGATCGTACCAAAAATTAACATTTACTTTAAAATTTTTACTTTGAAAATTTTAAATAATATTTTGACTGTTTTTTTTTTTTTAGGTAAAATTAGACGACATAAACGACATCAAGAACTTAAGTCGTGTCTCCATTAGCGATTTATCCGATGATCGGATTATCCGACCATCGGAAGTACTGTACTTTCGAACACTAGGAAAAAACTCGAACTTGAAAATAACAATGGCGTATTCGGTATTTTGTTTGTTTTTTGCGTGCGGGATATTTTTTGCGTAGAATCTTCGGATTTGGAACAATAAATCTCTTTCTTTAATATTTTGCACGCAAAAAATAAAAACAAAATAACGAATACGCGATTTTTATTTTAAAGTTCGAGTTTTTTTCTAGTGTTCGAAAGTACAGTACTTCCGGTGGTCGGATAATCCGATCATCGGATAAATCGCTAATGGAGACACGACTTCAGAAAATTTCTTGAAATTATTATTAAACTTTTTTTTTAATTTTTAAATTTTCGACGTTTTTTTTTTTTTTTTAATTACTTTTTTTTTTTTTTAATATTAAAATTAGACTAGATAAAGAAAAACAAGAACTTAGAAATTCTAAATAAAATCAGGGTGTCTACTGACCTAAAAACCTAAAAATCCTGAAAATGACCTTAAATTTTGATGACCGATGGAAAATTTTCCCTTCTGTTTGAAAAACGTAGTGATTAAGGAAACTTAAATTTTCACTGTGTTGCATATTTTTCAAAATTCCTCTCGCTCGGCCTTTGGTCTCGCTCAGAATTAAGTAACTAAAACACTTGGGTCTATTGAGACCTGAAAAAAAAGAAAAAGAAATTAATTAGTGCTCAAAAATTCAGGCAGTTTCATAATTTAGGAAAGTGACTTCCTTTGCTTCTTAGATCTTCTGAGTAATAAAAAGAGCAGGCGGAGTCAGTTTCTGCCCTGCTAAAGTGCTCTTTCTTGCCTACTTTAAAGGTTTTATGTACCTAAATTTTCTAAAAAATTGGACCTTAAAACCTTAAAAATGACCTTAATTTCGAATTTTATTTCCTAGTAGACACCTTAAATGTTCATTACATTTTTTAATTAGATTTACAAGAAATGAGCTCAAAATTAAATGAAAAAGAATATGAGCTAAAGCAATGTTTTAATGTAAAAAGTTTAACTTTGAAGACTTTAATTAAAATTTTGCAATTTTTTTTTTTTAACTTTTGACGTTTTTTTATCAAAAAGTTTTAAGTTTTTTTGTGGCAGGAAAAAAAAAATTATATTTTTATCAAAAAATGACTGTACCCCAAAGACGTAGCCCCACGTAGGGATATGTTCAATATCCCAGTATAATTTTTTAATTTAATAAAAGAGGAATATATGATAGCAGGTGGGTTGGGGGGGGGGGGTTGAAAAAAGGAGGGGCTTTCAAAATGTCTTCTTTATGAACAGTTCTTATAATAAGCTCTGGAAATATCTATAAATTGCTAGTGTATGTTGCACTTATTATCCACCTTTTTTTTCTCTTTTTTTCTTATTTTTGCCTTATATGTAAGATTACTCGCCAGTGCCGTCTCTAAATTGAGTATAAAAATAAAAATTAAACTCGATTAAATCCATCATTTTATCAATATTTCAATTATCTTTTTAGGGCGGAGTATTTGAAAAAGGAAATCCCAATCCATATTTAGAGGAATTAGCCTTAACGGACTTGATATGCACAAAACTGGAATTTCTAAACAAATTTTGGGACGTAAAGGATTTGGTTTCAGTTGAATTTAACGAATCTCAAGCCGAAAACATTCAAAAATTCTTTGGTATTTACGAAATGGACATCGAACCTTATACGATTTATTCCGTCCTGGAAACTTTAACCCGCTTAATTCATATGGAAACCGCTTCGTCTTCGTATGATAAAAATTACTGCTCTTTGGCTCGAATCCAAATCGAGAAATTATGGAAAGCTCTCAGGTTAAAGTGTCAATATAAAAACAGTAACAGCATTCAAGCACTTGCTGGCTTAGGTTAAAAGTTTTTTTTAAAAAAACTAGCGGGAATTTTTTATTAGAAAGCTGTGAGTTTTTTATTTACGATTTTAATTTCTTCTTTGTTTTTTTTTGTGAAAATGGTTTGCGGTCGTTATCCGAAAGAGATAAGACATTACGAAAGGAATTTAAAAAGGAAATGTTTTGCTAAATTGAAAAATAACGTTTGGGAAAATAAAACGAAGTTGCAGTTGATGTTAAGAGCGGATTGTCACTATTATTTACGTTTGCTGTCCTTTTACTTTCGGTGTTGGATCATTTTCGTAAAACACGTTAGAAAAAAGCATTCGAATAAAAATAAAGCGGAGGAGCATTACGAATTCAAATTGAAAAAGAAAGCCTTGAAGGCGTTAAACGAAGAAATCGGTAAAAATTGTGAATTGATTCGAAGTTTTCGGAAACAATCCGAATTTAATTGGAAAAGAAGCATTTTCGATAACTGGAAGCAGTACGTGCATTTTCGGCGGAAAATTAAAATTATCAACAATTTTGCGGATAACATTCGAGGAGAACAGTTAATTGTTAATTATTTATATGTTTGGGCGCAGCGTTTAAGCGAAAAAAAGGAATTAGAGGTAAGAAACTTTTTTTAATTGTTCAGGGCCGTAGCCAGAGTGATGGAGGACCACGTGACCGTTCTTTCGCCATTAACGGAACCTCCCCTCATGAAAAATATTTTAGCCATTTCATGCCCATTACTTTCACTTATTTTAGCATCCCTCGGTATCGGCATGAAAAATCCTACTTTCCTCCCTTACTACTTAATATACTATTTTTCGTTTCAGAGAAAATTTGAAAGATCGAGCCTCATCAACGAGTTATTCTTAAAAAGAAAAGCACTCAACAAATTGAAGTTATATGCAAATCGTCGACGTCATAAAATAGAAATGGAAGTCTTTTTAACGAATCGCTACGAAAAAGTTTTGAAAAGAAAAATTTTCACAGGATGGAAAAATTTGGTCGCGAAAAAAACCCTTCACAAAGATTTTACCGAACGGATTAATTCTTTTTACGAAAATTACTTGATAAAACTTTATCTGGACATTTGGGTGACTCGCCACGAGGATTTAACGGAAAAAAAATTGGAGGAGAAAAATTCAGAAGCTGAAAATTTGTATCGAAAAAAATTATTAATTAATTATTTTAGAAGAATGAAAAAGCTGGCGGAGAGAAAACGGGCGGAAAATATTTTGGCGATGAAATTTTTTGAATTTTACGAAACTGAAACCATTAAGTCTTATTTAGAAAAATGCCGGAATGCTTTAAATATAAAAGTTTACTATACTTCGTTAGAACTGAAAGCTGTAGACTTTCGAAGAGATAAATTAATCGAAATTTATTTCGAAGCGATTCAGATTAGATACGGCGAGATTAAGAACGAAGAAATCAAATTATCGAAAGCGGCTGCGCATTACGAAAATAATTTGCTTTCAAATTTTTTTAATTGTTGGTTGAAGTTTTTAACGATGAAACGCGGGAAAATTGAAAAAATTAACGAAGCCCGTTTTTATTACGAAACCAGGTTGAAAGGGAAAATTTTCGATCGATTCGAAAAATTTTTGATTTTGAATAGAAGAAAAAAAATTGGGATTAATTTTTATGATTTTAATTTGAAGTTAAAAGCTTTAAAAAAATGGAAATTGTACCACGAAAGGACGAAAATTAAAAATTTGAAAACGGCATTGGCTCGTAAAGTATACTCTTCGAAAATTCAGAGAAAATGCTTGAAAGCTTTGAAAACGGAATCGATTTTGAAGAAAGAGAGAATGGATCAAGCTTTTAAATTTTACGAAAAGAATTTAAAGAAGAAGATTTTTAGAAAGTGGAAAAATTTTTCCGATTCGAAAGTTAATTATATGTTGAAAATGAGTAGCGTTAAGCTGACGATTGATAACGCAATCGTGGGACAGTATTTATCGATCTGGTACGAACAATACGAGAAGAAATTGTATTTGAATCGAAAAATTGAACAAATGCAAGAGGATAGACAGTTGAAAATTTTAAAAATTTGCTTTGCGAATTGGAGGAAATTTTTTTGAAAAAGAAAAAAATTAAAGAGGCAGAGGTCGTGATGAACGATTTAAAACCGCTGATAATTACGGAATCGTACGTTTTTAAACTGTATGAGTTGTTTGAAAACAGGAGAAAGGACAGAGCGAAGTATAAACTGGCTTTGACCTTAGAAGAAAAGTTAATCAAAAGGAAATATTTTAAAAGATGGCTATCGTTTAAAAAATGGAAAGAAGCTATAAGTGTGAATTGCGAGAATAAATTTGATTACGATTGCGTTGAGAAGGATGTCAAAAGGAGTTTGGAATGGAATCAGATTTCGGATCCGAGACCGGAAAGAAGACAGCCTATGATTCCGAAATATTTGATGAATCGGATGGAAGTTACTGCAGGTAGATAAAATAAAATTTGTTGTTTAAAATCAATCATCATTCCCTGTAAAAAATGAGGAATTAAAAAATCGGATTCATAGCTGGGGGAGAGGCACAAAATTTATCAGAAGAAATGAGCCTTTTTTAAACATAAATTAGCGTTTGTGTAAAATTTGCAAAAAAAAAAAAAAGCTATTCTGGAAGGCTAGGCCTGTTACCATCTACTCTGGCTATGGCTTTGCGATCATCTATCATTCTTTGCCCGCAGCCTCAAAAGACTAGGCCATTTCTTTGCTAAATTCTCTAAACTTTTTTTTTGTTTTTTTTGTAATTTTAGAAAAGAGAAAGCCGAAAAAAAGGAATGACGAAACGTATACTGTGTTGTCTCCTGTGAATAAGAAACTTCCAAATGTTGATTGGGGGAATGAAGAGATCGATTTATCGGTGAATTATAGTTTTTTATGAAGAAAGCGAGTGAAGTTTATGCTGGTGAACAATTTTAGGTAAGTTAAAGTTAATTATTTAAATCATTTTAAATTAACGTTTCTGCAAAGAAAAGCACACTTTTGTCCATGGGAGATTTGAAAAAAGACTACTGATTACGTAGGAATTTTTAAAAAAATATTTTAGCCCTTTTCTTCCTTCTTTGACATGTAAAGTTAGGTTTTTCTTATGAACCTACATTAAACGTTGGCATGAGATTGGAGTTCCGGTGATTGGACCCCTTCCCCCTTCCACTCCGCCTTTCTCTACTTTCATAAATATGCTTACATAGGTTTTATATAAATAGTTTGTATATAAAAAATGTCTTACATTCCTTTTTTACCGAGATAAGATGGGAGCATCTAAAAAAAAAAAATTAATTGTTACTTATAAAAATAAAAAAAAATATTAGTTAGGAGAAAGTTATGGAGACAGGATAAAAGTAGGCACTGGACATTAACGCGAAAATATAAGATTTAATATATTCAAAATTTACACTTTTATATACAATTATTGCGTGCTATTTAACGGGCATACGCTCTCTGTATGATTTTCTTGTGATCAAACCGCTTAGGCAGAGTCCCATACACGCGCCCCGTCTCTCCTCGCTCACTGCCAAGCCGAGTTTCTATAAACGCGTCCGCGATCTCCGTCGGCGCATGCTGCAGCATCAATACAGCCTGCGCGGACAACGCGATTTGTTGTGCGATTCTCCTCGCTGATGCCTGTAGCTCGCCGGGTTCGCCGGTCAGCATTTTGAAAAGCGTCTCCAACGCCGACGAGAGCGTCGGGTGATTTTCCGCTACCCCGCGCCAATCGTTCAGCAATTTAAGTGCGGCGTCCTGTTCACGACCGAACGCACGCAAAACATCCAGGCACATCACATTCCCCGACCCTTCCCAGATTGAATTGACGGGTGCTTCGCGGTAATTACGCGCCATCGGTCCCGTTTCGACGTAGCCGTTGCCGCCCCAGACTTCCATGGCTTCGCCGGTAAATTCAATCGCGCGCTTGCACACCCAGAACTTTGCGGCTGGAGTGACAATGCGCCTCCACGCGCGCTCCATATGTGGGCCCGTTGGTGACTCACTTTTCTCGAAAGCCCCTGCAAGTCGCATGAAAAGAAGCGTTGCCGCTTCGGATTCGAGCGCAAGATCGGCGAGGACGTTGCGCATCAATGGCTGGTCAATAAGATGCGCGCCGAATGCCGCCCGATTCTGTGCATGGTGAATAGCTTCGACAAGAGACGAGCGCATTAGAGCCGAGCTGCCGATCACGCAATCAAGCCGCGTGTAGTTTGCCATTTCGATGATCGTCGGCACTCCGCGGCCTTCTTCACCAACCATGATGCCCCATACATCGAAAAATTCGACTTCGCTACTCGCGTTTGAACGATTTCCGAGCTTGTCTTTCAAACGCTGAATCTGCACGCCGTTTTTACGTCCGTCAGGCGTGAAACGCGGCACGTAGAAACAAGACACCCCGCCTTCATCGGATGTTTTTGCCAGCACGAGATGGGCGTCACACTGAGGCGCGGAGAAAAACCACTTGTGGCCAATAAGGCGATACTCGCCTCCGCGCCCTCCCGCCCCAAGCGCATGTGCGCGCGTCTGATTACTCCGCACGTCCGATCCGCCTTGCTTCTCTGTCATGCCCATACCGACCATCATCGAACGCTTGCCGGATTCAAGCGGTATGTCGCGCGGATCGTGTTCGCGCGCAAACAGCGGTGTGGCTAGTCGTTGAAACAAGTCCGGTTCGTTACGCAAAACCGGGATGCTTGCAAAGGTCATCGTAATCGGGCACCCTGAGCCGGCTTCAAGCTGCCCTTGTAAAAAATAACCGGCGCATCGAGCGGCCATAGAACCGGCGCGCGAGTTTGGTTCGAACGGAAGTGCGTGGAGACCCTCCTGCCTGTGCCGTGCCAATAACTCATGCCACGCCGGATGAAATTCGATTGCGTCGATGCGCTCCCCACGCGCATCATGCGTATTTAGCTTGGGTGTATACCGATTGGCCAGGTCGGCCAGCGCAAGAACATCGGGCTGCGTTAGCGCGCGGGCCTGACAGGACAGTGCTGACGCGTGCCAGCTCGCATTTTCCCGCTCGACGGCGGCTGATAACGCTACATCAGCGGAAAAAGCGTCGTAATCGCACAGGGGTGGCACCTGATTCGTGACTTCGTGTGTTTGACCGAATGCCGGCCAGGATGCTTCCACTGCATTTGAATTTTTACTCTGCAAAAATTCAAGTTAGCTGAGAGAGAAATTATATTAGGAGGGGTGGGGGAATCTTACTGTCGTTTTGATTTTTGCGCTGTATAACCGTCTCTCCTGCCTTAGAATCTTTTGAACTTGAACTCTATTAGCTAAACCGATTACTTTTAATCCTTGTCGGACGATTTCATGGGCAGATGCTACTCCAATACCCGCACACGAACCGGTAATTAAAGTTGCCTTATGCATGTTTTTCAGTATGGTAATTAACCATTAATAATCGAAATTAAAACTTCATGTCTTAATATTTTAAAAAACGCATTATAATTCGCTTTGTTATCTGTGATTTCATTATCGTATCGCCTGCGATGACGAGGCAGATCAACTTTGATCAACACGTCGGGTGATCGAAAAATCAACGGATGGAACGTTGGCGCCACTGCAAAATGTTCGAAAATGGACAATGCAACAATTATCTTATGCGCGCTTTTTTTTAAAAAGAGTTTTTTGAACAGTTGAGTTTTTTTGTTGTTCAGTGTAGTTTGGGCTGTATGACACGATTTCGAATTTTCGGCAGCAGCCTTGATTGCTTCTTGTCGGCTTAGGTTTCCCAAATGGCGTACAAGTTACCAGAACAGTATTGTGACATATTCTCTTTTTAATTCGGCTGTAAAGCTTGTGGCAGGGCGGCAGGGGGAAATATCGTTTAGTCTAATTCTTCCGACAAAGAGATACCTAGTTTTTAGACGTTGGACTACGTCTTGGGGCTCGGTCCTGGGGAAATCTTTCTGTCCGGGTGTCGCACTGTTCGCACCAAAAATTAATATTTAATCATTTTAATATTAAAATTTTAACTTCGACAGTTTTAAATTTTTTTTGACTATTTTTTTTCCCTTTCGCCCGTTTTAATGAACAAAGCAAGGGGTTAGAAAATTTCTTGTAAATTTTATTTAACTTTTTTAAAATTTTTGGCTTTTTTTTAAAAAAAAAATTTGCAAGAAATTTAAAGTTAAAGTTTTATTTTAAAATTAAGACGACATGAATGAAAGCATGGACTTAAAAAATTTTTTGTAAATTTTCAAGAAACTTTACCTTTAAAAGAAATTTAAAGCTGCTAAAGTAAGGACTTGAAAATTTCTTGAAATTTGATTTAACTTTTTTAAAATTTTTGCCGTTTTTTTGAAATATCTTTTTTTTTTTTTAAATATTAAAATTAGAGTACATGAACAAAAAGAATTTAAAAATTTTAAATAAAATGTTCACTACATTTTTTAATTTGGTCCTTTTTCCTTTAGCCAAGAATTGAGCTAAAGCCAAGTTTTAATACTAAAATTTTAAGTTTGAAGACTAATTAAAATTTTGACTAATTTTTTTCAAATTTTAACCTTTTTTATCAAATATTTTAAATTTTTTTATTTTCCAACAAACCTATAAAACTGCTTTAAGGCAGGGGGGGTGTAATTCTCTCAGTTGGGGTTATCGGTATAGGGATCAAAGAGGGAACCAGGAAGATGTTCAGTAAAAGAATACACCAAAGGCACTCGAAGAGTGGACTTGAACCACCGACCTTCCGTTTTCATGACGGCTGCTCTTTAAATTTTAAATTTTTTTCGTGGCAGGAAAAAAAATTAGAATTTTTTGATCTAAAACAAGAAAAAAAAAATGCCTTAAAATTTTTAAATATTTTTATTGTTTAAGCGATATTAGGACAATACCCAAAGACATGGTCCTAAGTAGGGATATGCCCCCATATCCCAGTATGATTTTTTATTACTGTTTGCAGGCCTCACACGTACTGAATATTAGTGGTTTTAATGGCTAGGACTAATTATCTGATGCTTCAAAAAGGAAATCTTTTGTAATTGAGCTTACACTGTTTGTAAATCAAAAAAAAATTATATTCGAAATTTAATTTTGTTTTTCTTATTGGAATGTTTCAAATAATAATTATACCCGGTTTGCCAAAATAAGTAAACTTAAACGACAGCAACAGAAATGAAAATCACGCTTTTAATAGAAGTAATGTAAGAAAAATTTCCGTTTAAGAGTATCAAAAATATTTAACTAAGTAATTTTTTCCTCAAATAAACCTAACAGGAATTTTTTTTCACAAATATTACACAAAATAATTAAATAACAAGCAGAAACATAAAATAAAAATTTACGAATTAAACAGAAAAAAAGAATATGGGAGAGAAAAAATATTTCTATGATAAATCATCATAATTTACTTTTTACCCAAGTCGAAAAAAGAAAATGTAAGAATTAGGCACAAATATCCTTTTAAACCCGTTTTTTACAGCATCTCTTGGCTGAATGTTTTTACGTAAGTCCAATCATCTTCGTTTTCATCGTAGTCTTCTACCGGTTCTACTGGTACACTTTCCTTAGTTGATTGATACTTTTGCTTAAAAAAATAAAAAAATAAAAAATTACAAACAATAACTAACACGTAGAAAAATCAAGTCAAAAATAATTTTTAACTTACTTTTCTAAATCTTTTAACATTTTTTAAACCGCTCGGAGGTTCTTTTATTCCTTCCTCATCTCTATATGAGACTGAAATTAAATTTAACATGATAACTGTGCTATTTAATTCCTCCTTAAGTTCATTTTTAACTTCTTCCTTTCCGTCCCAGTCTTCGGAACTAACGGTGATCCAACCATCTTCATCCATATTATTGGAGATTGTCGGTTTGTGATAATCACTCGAATTAGATGTCGGTGAAGGCGACTTTCGACCATTAAGAGCTATATCGTTACTTTTCGCAGAAGTGGAAGGTCCTGGCATTTCGTTCGAAATACCAGACGAAGTCTTTGCTCTTTTATTGGCAGGTTCTATGTGGGGAGGGGATATTTCTGGAGATGGAGATTTCCGACCTCTTTTGGTTGTTTCGTTATTTTTGGAAGTAGATGGTTCCACCTTGTCCAAAATACGGGATGCGGCTCTCGTTTTTTTATTAACAGGTTCTATTTCAGGAGGGGATATTTCTGGAGATTTAGATTTCCGACTTCTTTTGGCTGTTTCGTTATTTTTGGAAGTAGGTGGTTCCACCTTGTCCAAAATACGGGATGCGGCTCTCGTTTTTCTATTGGCAGGTTCTACTTGAGGAGGGGATATTTCTGGAGATTTAGATTTCCGACTTCTTTTGGCTGTTTCGTTATTTTTGGAAGTCGATGGTGCCACCTTGTCCAAAATAAGGGATGCGGCTCTCGTTTTTTTACTGACTTGTTCCACTTCAGGAGGAGATTTATTTTCAGATATTTTCCTTTTACTTTTTTGGCTAGCTTGACTAGAATTTGGTGAAGCCCAGAAGTCATCATCAATTGGGTTACTTTCTATTTGAATAATTGGTCGATTAGCAGCAGCTGGAAAAAAAAAAAAAAAATATAATTACACATAAAATGTTTTCGCTTTTACTAAGCAATACTTTTTTTTAACAGCTTTACTTACAAGGTCTTTTTTCTAAAATTTTATTATTGGAATCATTTTTAGTCTTTTCCGCTTGTTGTGTTTTCTCATTGTTCATCAAGGACTGGCTTACCAGCTGTGATGGCGTTACACTTAAATTCCTTTCAGTTGTTCTTCTTTTAGAAGGAGTCGGTATTTCCGGTGAGAGACCCCTAAAAAAAAAAAAAAAAAAAAAAATGTACATGATCTTCCTTTTTTATTTTTCAAAACAATTTAAATTACCTTTTTTTATTACTTGAATCCCCAGGCTTTTCAAAATCTAAAATTGAGATTGAATTTGGCTCGGATTCATTTTCCACAGAACTACCAGGAACGAAGTTGGTGCATGCTTCTTCCATAGCTTGCTGCAAAAAAAAAAAAAAAGAAAATCATATTTTAAAAATATTCTTTGCTTCTAAATATTTTTTTTTATTTGAACTTACCTCACTCACAGATGGAGTTTCTTCTTCAATAACCTCCCCTTTAGAATTTTCCTCAAAACTTTTGCGTATATCAAAAATACATTCTGGATTACAAAACCGCTCTACAGATGAGTAAGCAATTGCTTGCGGAATTTCACTTTCAGGCACAACCCTTTTATTGTATTTCTCCTTTAACATCTGAGTATTTTTTTTATAAATATTAACAATCTCAGCAGGAGCATTCAATGGATGTTTAACAACTACTATATTATCTCCTCCAAATTTATTCCAGTTACCATTTATGTCAAGCTTTTCGAATTTCCCACCAGCAGCCTCTATGACTTCACTCAAATTCGCAATCTGACTTTTTGTTGGAAGAATAAATAATTTTCCCTTAAATAATTCTTTTCTTGTGTCTTTTATATCTAACGATACAAGATTTCCTTTTAATGCCTTTTCTGCAATAGGAGGCTTGAATGCCTTATAATCAGGTAGTGGTGTGTTATTTTTTATTGAATCCGCTAGCTTCTTTAAATAATCAGGCAAAACAATTGGAACTCCATTTATCAATCCCAAGAGAACTTTTTTCGTGAGAGTTATGCTGTTTACAATCACAAGAGAGCATTGTTCAACAAAATTAGCTCTTAAGATTCCATCTATTTCATTTAGAATTTTTATACATTCTTCTGTTTCTGCTTTAGTAAGCATTGAGGTGCAAGCTATTATCGGCCTATATTGCACCCTGAAAACATTTTCCAAGAGACCAAATCGAACAATGGCATTCTGTTCCAGCTTTGTGTTGGTCTTATTTTTAATTTTTTCAAAGTCTTTTTGTTTTAAAAATGTTCCGTATTTACTTCCATCGTCGACTACCCATATGCCTGTAAATGTATTTACAGGGAAAGGACAATCATTTTTTTTAGCTACAAATATTGTGCAATGAGATCTGCTGATGGACTCGTCTTCCAGGATAATATCTTTGTTCTTCCTTCCCACCGTATAACTTCCTTTTGAAGATATGATACGGAACACCGTGTCTGGAATTTGAATATTAGACAAATCAGTTACATTTCTATCAACCGGTTATTAGAAAATATAATTAAAATACCTTCATCGTTTATTTTTCTTAATATCCACATTTTTAGAGCCGGTAAACAAAAACAACAATGGCGGATGTGCTAGAGTGCGCCTTTATCGCATTTCACGTTTTCTTTAATTTATATCAATTATAAAGTCATGCTTTGTGCCCTTTTATAATTGTTGTAAACCTTTATAAAAATTAAAAATCATGAACTAGGACTTTTCGGGTGACGTAAGAAAGTTTATTTTTGCCTACATAAAATAAAAAAGGAAATTCGTTTATTATTTTCCTGTTTTCCCGCTAGGTGGACTCGCAGATCTCTGTCTAGACTTGTTGCCCGGTGCATTTTGAAGTTGGTATCCCCTGCAATTCGTCCATGTGACGTCATATGTTGTAGAATGGAGTGCATGGAGTAGTTAGAATTGAAGGACGTGATTTTATAGTTGACGGGAAGAGTGGATAGTTAAGTTATTATAATTTTTTGGTTATTGAAAGCTCAACAAAGGTAAGACACGTTCGCTTTCCATTGCTAACAATCTATCGGCGGTTCATTTCGAGAAAATCCGGTTTAGCCCACTTCCAGGATGTTGGAGAATTTTTTTTAGATTTCACTTTTTTTTTTTCAAATAGTTTAATTAATTGAAATAAAAAAGAAGAGACAAGTGACATTCCATGAAGTCAATCCCACCACAAGCAGTCGTTTTCATGGAATTTACAAGAATGCTTCAATAGCTTAAATAAGTGATGTAATAACTTTTCAAAATTGTTATGGAACTTATCCCTCTGATAAGGTGCAAAAAAGAAACCTGACAAAGTCTTCAAATTTGAGACTTACATTTTCAGAATGTTAGGGGAAGCACCAAGGCTTTAGTGACTAATTAAAAATTAATGCCATAAAAAATCCTTGACATTTATTATTTTTCTTCGAATTTTTTTTAAAGGAAAAAAAAAAATTCAGAGTAATTTTGCAAACAAAATTTATTTTACCTCCCTTCCCTTTTACATTTTGTTTACACTGGGTTTTAACTATACGTGCATATAATCATGTGTGATGTAAGCAAAGCTTAATAATTTTTTTTTTTTTTTCGCCGACGGTTAGTTCGTGATCGCCTTGGCTTGCAAAACGGTAAAAAAAAAAAATGCTTCGCGAAGTTGCAAGTTCACGTTTTTGAAAATAAAATGGGTAGGACTATTGTGCTTTTTTTAAATATATATTCATTAATTTTTTTCTCATCATTACAATGCAATTTTTTTTTTTTTTTTTTGCCAAATCATATGTTCAAAGTGTATTGAAAATTATTTACTACCTGGAACAATTTTTTTTATTGCTTTTTTATTTCGGCTAATAATTTTTTTTTTTTTTTTTTTTTTTTTTTTTAACTTTGCTCTTGAAACTTTTCCAATATTATGTAATGCTAAAAGGTCTTTTGAAGAAACCACGTGCGGAAATTGGGATAAAGCCAGGAACCGTCTCGTGGTTTCCGTTTTTGGGTAACCGAAAAAACGAAAAGAAAGGGAAAGGAATTTTTCTTTCATTTTAAATATGTGTACTTGTAATTGTTGTCGAGAGTCAGTAGCACATGAAAGTAAGTTTCTCTTAAATGTAGGTCATTGCCATTTCTTTTTGTGATTTTAACCGATCTATGCTTCGCAATGTGGACCGCTTTTTTTTCGCAATTTGTAATTTTAGAGCCTGCGAATTTATTGAAATGAATTTCGAGCTCATTTTTTATTTAATGAAATTTTCCTCGTCGAAAGGAAGTTATCCGTCTTTCGTTCGGATAATATGGCAATATCAATATTCTTATGCGGTAATGCGGAGCTGCTATTATCGAAGACCGGTTTTTTCCAATGCTTTGAATTCTAATTAAGAAAAAAAAGAAAAGTATTTTGTGGGTGTGGTTTTTTTAAAGCTTGGTATAGCTACTTTTTTTTTATAAGGTTAATAATTTTTTACGTGTCCTATGCTTGTGATTAAGTAATAATTTTGTAGTTCGAAAGTTATTCGTCTAGAAACGAAATCTTCGAACCAGAGTTTAGTTTTTATTTAATTTAAAAAATTGGATTATTTTGAAATATTTTTTTTTTTAGACATATTTTCCAGGGCTTTGAGCATGTCAAGTGAGTCAGGGTGGTGAATTTCAAAAATGAAGGATTCGGCTTCAGCTGGCTAACAAATGTATGATGAGAGGTTTTGAAGTCTGGCTAAGGATTGAAATTTAAGGCTTGGGGTTTTGGTCAGGGTTTCGATTCTTCTTAAAAGGGGTTTAAGGTTTTGTTCAAAGTATTTAAAGGTTGTAGTACCATCGAATATCGAAAATTATATTTTTGTCGTTTACTGTTGTGGGATGGTTTAATTATTACCCAAGCAGATTATTGGAAGAAGAGGGGTTTCCCCAAATCTTACTCCCCAGTTGTCCATAATTTTTTCTTGAATCAAATTTATTGATAAAGGAGCCGTTTAAGTATTACTTAAGCTTTCTGTTGAAAATTTTTTACCTTTGTTCCTCAATACTTTACTTATGGCGAAAATAGCTAATTCAGACATCCTCCCCCCTGAGATGCTTACCTATGTAAGGGATTATACAAGTATTATGTAAGCACTTTACAGGGGAGGGGGGGGGGGGGAGTCTATTTCATGCCTTACATACAATTTGAAATTTTAAAAATTTGCCACTAAAAAGTATTTGCTGCATTATTCAGTGCTAAAATGGTCTCATTAGTTCATAATTTCATTTTATGATTCCTTCTAAATTCATTTCATTAAGTAATTTTTAATATTATTTTACTGATTCATTAACTTTTTGAAAAATAAATTTCACTGTACTTTTTTGACGCTTAATTTTATTTCAGAAAATGAAGAAGGAATTGTAACAATACTTTTTATTGAAGATGAAAATAAAAAGAAAATAAAGTTAAAATATCTTTTTTGCAAATTAATAAGAAAAAAAAAAAAAAAAAAATTAATCAGAGGGGGGGGGGGGTTGGACCATTTCTTACGCTTGCTTACACCCAGGTAGGGGGGATACAAAACAGGCAAAAAAATGCTTACGTAATACTTGTGTGATCCCTAATACTTGAAGGGCGCTCAAAATATAGCAGTCGCTGTGAGGAGGGCAGTCCAAGTTCTTAAATATACGCCGGATAGTAGTTAAAACGGATTGCCAAGCGTATTCACGGGCTTAGAAGGGGGCGGGGGTTCCTGAAAAAAGAAAAAAAGAAAACTTAAAACTAAAAAACCGCAGCAAAGTAGAGCTTACAAGGAAGATCCTGGATCCTTTAATCAAGATTTGGATAACAGTTCATCCACTTAAGGATGGATTAATGCAGGCTCGTAGCCAGCCAAAGACAAAGTTTGGCTAAGCTTCTGTGAGGAGGTTTGAACCCCCCCCCCCCGGGAAACTTTTTACCTCCCTTGGCCTTCCGGGCCGGCTATAAACCAAAATGAATGCAGCAACCAATAGTCTTGGAGACCGGTTTTCCGTCCTCAGGACTGGAGGATGTCCTAAAATTGGCAAAATCTGAATTGGTTACTTATACCAGAAGGTACATCAACAGGCTAACTGCCGGGCACGGGGCGTAGGCGCCGGGGTTGCCGCATCTTTATGTCTGTAAATTAGGTTAGCATTATTATTGCTGATTTTCGACCCCCCACACCCACTCCTAGGTATAGGAAACAAAAAATGTACTTCCTTTTATGGTGATTTAAAATATGCCTACAATTTTTTGGAGACCATCTGCCCCCCTCAACTGCTGTACCGGACACTGCTATACCTGAAACTGATATAATTTCGGAGTATATCAGTTTCTGAGCCCCCCCCCCCCCTTTATCAGCATAGCTGAGCAAAATGTGTTCGCTTAGGAGGTTGATAAAGAGGATTTTTACGGCAAAATAAATCCGCTAGGGGACTGTTGGCTGCTGTCCTGATAAAATGGAGGCCGCCTTCGGATTGGGTATGAAATATTCCCAATTGGCCCCCCATTTTTTCCAGGAGAGCAGCATAGCTGTCATTTTAGCCAGGCAATTTTTCAAAGATAGCTTATTAAAACGCTTTTCGCTGCTACTAAGAGCACGACTTCTTACAATTTCCACCGATTTTCCTTGTGAAACTGTGATTTATTATAGAAATATAGGAGAAAAATCGTAAATTATTTTTATTGCCTCCTGAGTTTCATCAGAGAAAACTTAAAAATATTTCCTCGCCGAATTTCTAAGAATCGCTAATCTTACGCGTTCACATGATTAGTAAAAAAAAAATCGTAAAACAATGATGCTTGCGTTTTTCCACTTACATGAGTTTAACCTTAGATAATAAAGATTTAAATTTTAAAAAACTATAATTAATTTATTATATGTATTATTCTTCGTTCAAGCTTTGATTTCAGACGATTCTGAACATCATCCTTTCCTATAAATAAATAAAATTCGTGCATCATAATTTAAATTTAAAAGCCATAGGTCACGTCAATGTTAACAAGTTGCATGAATAATGAATCACGTATTTATTACTAATATTATTCCCGAAAAAAAAAAGAATTAATTTTTATTTTATTTATTTTTTTTACAGTGAGCAAAATGTGCCCGCTTTGGCCGTTTCACTTGTTCCTTATATATCTTCTAATCCTGGGACCGTTATGGATCGTGTCCTGCGGATTAGCCGTTCACGCCGCCGAGCTTCTTCCGTTCACGTTCAACCCGGAAAGCGTAAAGTTGGGTATGGACGAAACCAAACAAATCTACGTTTACTCCGACCCGGAACACTCGTCCCAGGTGGACTGGAAAAGTTGGACCTTAAAAAGTGATACAGACCAAGATTTATTAACTTTCGATGACAAATCGTATTTAATAAATATCGGGAATCATAATAATTGGACGAGCGTGTTTAATTTAACCGGGAATTTCTTGGGTAAAACATCAGTTAAATTGCAAGCAGTGGATAAAAGTAATAATAAAGTTTACGAGTCAAATGTAAGCTTACCAGTTACCATAGTGAGGGTGAAAAGGCCGGTCGACATCGCCTTCACTTATTCCGTAGCCATTTTGGTAGCTGTTATTTATGTTAATTTCGGTTGCGCTTTGGATTGGAAATTTTTAAGGGAAACAATCAAGAGACCGATTGGACCTGCCATCGGGTTTGGATGTCAGTTTCTCTTTATGCCTTTGGTAAGTTTATGCAGAGTTTGATTTTCTCAGTGGCCCGAAGCCGAGGCCGGTGAGGTTGCTGATTTTAGCCTCGGTCGGCTAAAAACTCAGGTCGTTGCCGAAGCGTGTGCCAGTGCTAGATAATTTATTTTAAACTTGTAATCGGTTTTGTAGTTATGGCCCGATGGCAATGCTGAATATAATTGAAAAGACCACGAGTTTTGATCAAAGTAAATGGTCGATTGTGTTAACCGGCACCACAATAAAAAGCGGTTACTGCGTAACAATTTTTTTTCTAATTAAATAAAAAAATGGAAAGTGACAGAGTTGATGGTCGTGCTGGCCAGGGATCCGAATCCGATGCCTGTGCCGGCCGCGGCCGGCTGAAATCTCTGGTCGATGCCGACGCCAACGCCGCCAAGCATCGATTATAACCGATGCCGCCTCTGATTCTGATTTTAGTGAAAACAAAAATCATAGAGCCAATCTAGACGATTTTTTAAATCAGTGATCTGATTCCAATTCCGGCACCGGGTGTCGGTGCCGATGCCACCAAGTATCGATCATATCTGATGCCGCCTCTGATTCCGATTTTAGCAAAAAAAAATCAGAGAGCCATTCTAGACGATTTTTAAAATCAGGGTCCAATGCCGATGCCGATATGCTAGCATTGGCATCGACCAAAATTTTCAAGCTTCGAACCCCTGGTGCTGGCACCTATACTGGAATTGGCTGCGGCCGCAAAAAATTTTTCTATTCCTGAACCGGCGCTGGCGCCGGCTCCAGCACTTTGGATATTTCGGCGCTGATGCCTGCTTAGGCTCTAACCAATTTTTACCGGTTTCAGATCCCTGCTTATAGTTCAGCTGTGGATCCTTACGGAGAATCTGGTTCAAACAAGTTTTTGGTTTGATCCTTATATTTCAAAACATTTTTTTTACTGATTACTCCCATTCTGCCGCCCCTAGCGATTTTGTCCTACCTCCCATTTTTTTCCGAAATGGAGTTTCATCTCCATAAAAAAATCTCCAATAAAATGCTATTTATGGGAAGTAGGACAAAGTCGCTTCGACGGCAGCATTTATTTCATGCTTAAGGTAATGAATTAGCTTTTCTGATTTATCTCCTGATTTTATTCTGTAACGCTGATATCAGTGATGTGATCCTGTCGTAACAAGGTCATTATCAAGGCTTTTTTATTATTTTACGAAAACACAATCGCCAAAATATCATTTTTGTTTTTTTTGCACGTAACAGAAATCCTTATTCGAAGCATCGGCATAGAGTTAAAAATAAAAAGTTGTTTTTTTTTTCTCTCTGTGGCACCGTTTCGAAATTTTCAATCCGTTTCATTTCTAATATTTAAATGAAGGAAGGAGACTTATGACTTTGGAATATCTTATTAATGTCAAAGGTTTAATGGATTTCAAACGTCTTAGCGATTTTTAAATTCGTTTTCCATTTTTTTTTAAATAGCTCCATTTCCTTTTTCAGAGTTTTTTTGTACGTGCAACGATTTCATTTCACGGTATATACCTTAATTTTTTTTTTTTATCTTATCAGTACTTCCTTGCTGCGAAGTCAATTTTAATGTGACATCAAGCTTAAAAATTTGTTTCCTGTTGTCTTTTTTTTCTCTGATATGAGCGTGATTTATTATTATGCAAAAGGGGCCAGGCTGAGAATTTTAGCAGGGGAACGATAATGAGTCCAGGTCTCGTGAAAATAAGGCTAAAGAGTCGTCCATAAATTACGTAAGGTTGATTGGGGGGTAGTAGGGGGGGGGGGGATGGAAGGTCTGCCGAGTTCCCGAAGGTCCGCCTAGCTCTAAGGGTAGAGGATCGAAAATTGCCCAAATGGTGCTTTGTTATGTAATACGTGAAATAGTCCGTAAATTTTGGGAATGATATTAGTTTCTTTTTCTTACAAAATACTCTGATCGAAAGGTTACTCACTGGCCGGAAAAGTGTACACGATGATTGAACGTAATTCATTGCAATTCACTACTAATTCATTGGTAATTAAAGGTAATTCGAAATAATTCCCATGTAATTCACAAATAATTCATTGGTAATTCACATAGGCAATAATTCACATTCACATTCATTGGTAATTTATAGGCAATATTCGAAATCATTTCCAAGTAATTCACAGTCGATGTAACTCACAAATAATTCATTGGTCATTTAAATTATTCAAAGGTAATTCACTAACAATTCATTAGTAATTCAAAATAATTTTCAAGTTATTCACATTCAAGATAATTCACAAATAATTCATTGGTAATTCACAAGTAATTTATAGTAATTCGAAATAATTCTTAAGTAATTCACAAATAATTCATAGGCAATTTAAGTTATTCAAAGGTAATTGAAGGTAATTCACAAGCAATTCATAGGTAATTCGAAATCATTTTCAAGTAATTCACAATCGAAATAAGTCGCAAATAATTCATAGGTAATTGAAGTCATTCAAAGGTAATTCAAGGTAATCCATGAGTAATTTAAATTAATTCAACAACTAGTGCACATTTTCATTCCAAGAGTGAGTAGCCCCTCGGCCCAGATTTATTAATAGCAAATTTAATTTTTTTAATCATTTTATTCGAGATCATCCTCTCATCCCAGATATTCCCCTCGTATGTTTACTTAAGTAATTACCTGGAGATGTCCCTTTATCTCGATTGTGATAATTATCACGATTTATATTGCATAAACGATAAGAATACATAAATTCATAAAACCACTTAAAAAGCACGACGCTTGCTCCTTTTTATTTGTTTACCTTCTTTTTTCCTTCTTTTTTTCAGATCAGTTACGGCATAGGCAAAGCGTTATTCCCCGATTCTCCGGAGCTTGCGTTAGGTTTATTTTTCACGGGGCTGAGCCCCGCCGGGGGCGCTTCAAACATATGGAGCGTCGCGTTAAAAGCGAACGTTAATCTCAGCGTCACAATGACAACCATCAGCACGATAGCCGCTTTTGGTGAGTATAAACAAAAGGAGAGAAAAATAAAAAAGATTCTTTAATGAAGATACGGAATAAAAAGCATAACGTCACTTCATTAAAACGATCAAGTTGATTATCAATTTAAAAATAATAGAACTGATTCGTATCGTTTTACATTCGCTTTGTCACGTCCTGAATTTTTTGAATAATTTTTTTTTATCTATTTTTCATTTTTTCAGCCATGTTCCCGTTTTGGCTATTCACGTTGGGAGATTTGATATTCAAGGATGCCGATGTTGCAACTCCTTATTCTCAAATCGGGGAATATGTCTTCGCGTTGGTCGTCCCCCTGGCAATAGGATTTTTAATTCAACGGTACTTACCCAGGCTGTGTAGGATTTTGGTTATGTTGCTCAAACCTTTCGCCGGATTTCTAATCCTTTTCATAATTATCTTCGCCTGCGTTACCAACGTGTATTTATTCCAGTTGTTTACTTGGAAGGTAATGCATTTTTTTTTTAAAAATTAATTAGGTAGTACGTTTAAGATTACAGGATGTTGAAGGATTTAGTATTCATTCAAGTAAATAGTATTATCTTGAACGGTGCTTCAAGTTGATATACGAAATATCTTTCGGATCAGTTTTCCGCTAATGAACCACTTAAATTTGACATTGCAGTTATTCCCCTTTTAATGGGTATATTTTCTAATGGCTCAAAATAAATCCCTCTTGGTGGATTACGATTTTGCATTAATTAAATACTAGATAGTACTTTCTCTGAACCCAAAATACTTTGTGTGTTTCTTATTTTAATTTCCCATTTCGTAAGCTTTTGATTTTTGCCGGAACTTTTTGTACCACTTAACACCCCCAGGGGTCCCCTTCTTTGGGAAAAAAAATTAGTGAAAAAATAGAAAAAAATCAAAATTTTCGCTCCGTTTCAGAAACGGAACCGAAAAATTTGAAAGTGGACGGAAATGAGACAGTACATTACTTTATACAAGAATCCCCCATGAGAAAATTTTTGAAAATTCAATATGGCGGACCCTTTTTCAAAAAATCGATTTTTTTTTTCACTTTAACACGTAATAGAATAATTGAGGACGGAAACACTCTAGAGTGTGTGGTGCCTAGGCAGGAAACACTCTAGAGTGTGTGGTGCCTAGGCAGGATACACTCTAGAGTGTGTGGTGCCTAGGCAGGATACACTCTAGCAGAGTGTGTGCCTAGGCAGGAAACACTCTAGAGTGTGTGGTGCCTAGGCAGGAAACACTCTAGTAGAGTGCGTGGTGCCTAGGCAGGAAACACTCTAGTAGAGTGCGTGGTGCCTAGGCAGGAAACACTCTAGAGTGTGTGGTGCCTAGGCAGGAAACACTCTAGTAGAGTGCGTGGTGCCTAGGCAGGAAACACTCTAGAGTGTGTGGTGCCTAGGCAGGATACACTCTAGAGTGTGTGGTGCCTAGGCAGGATACACTCTAGAGTGTGTGGTGCCTAGGCAGGAAACACTCTAGAGTGTGTGGTGCCTAGGCAGGAGACACTCTAGTAGAGTGTGTGGTGCCTAGGCAGGAAACACTCTTAGAGTGTGTGGTGCCTAGGCAGGAAACACTCTAGAGTGTGTGGTGCCTAGGCAGGATACACTCTAGAGTGTGTGGTGCCTAGGCAGGATACACTCTAGAGTGTGTGGTGCCTAGGCAGGAAACACTCTAGAGTGTGTGGTGCCTAGGCAGGAAACACTCTAGAGTGTGTGGTGCCTAGGCAGGAGACACTCTAGTAGAGTGTGTGGTGCCTAGGCAGGATGCACTCTAGTAGAGTGTGTGGTGCCTAGGCAGGATACACTCTAGAGTCTGTGGTGCCTAGGCAGGATACACTCTAGTAGAGTGTGTAGTGCCTAGGCAGGAAACACTCTAGAGTGTGTGGTGCCTAGGCAGGAAACACTCTAGTAGAGTGTGTGGTGCCTAGGCAGGAAACACTCTAGAGTGTGTGGTGCCTAGGCAGGAACACTCTAGTAGAGTGCGTGGTGCCTAGGCAGGAAAACTCTAGAGTGTGTGGTGCCTAGGCAGGATACACTCTAGAGTGTGTGGTGCCTAGGCAGGATACACTCTAGAGTGTGTGGTGCCTAGGCAGGAAACACTCTAGAGTGTGTGGTGCCTAGGCAGGAGACACTCTAGTAGAGTGTGTGGTGCCTAGGCAGGAAACACTCTAGTAGAGTGCGTGGTGCCTAGGCAGGAAACACTCTAGAGTGTGTGGTGCCTAGGCAGGATACACTCTAGAGTGTGTGGTGCCTAGGCAGGATACACTCTAGAGTGTGTGGTGCCTAGGCAGGAAACACTCTAGAGTGTGTGGTGCCTAGGCAGGAAACACTCTAGAGTGTGTGGTGCCTAGGCAGGATACACTCTAGAGTGTGTGGTGCCTAGGCAGGATACACTCTAGTAGAGTGTGTGGTGCCTAGGCAGGAAACACTCTAGATGTGTGATGCCTAGGCAGGATACACTCTAGAGTGTGTGGTGCCTAGGCAGGATACACTCTAGAGTGTGTGGTGCCTAGGCACGATACACTCTAGTAGAGTGTGTGGTGCCTAGGCAGGAAACACTCTAGAGTAGGTGGTGCCTATGCAGGAAACACTCTAGAGTAGGTGGTGCCTATGCAGGAAACAAGTTAGAGTGTGTGGTGCCTAAGCAGGATACATTTTTTCACTAACTTTTTTCCCAAAGCGGGGCGGACCCCTGAGGGGGATGATTGGGTGGGTTAAGTGGTACAAACATTTCGGGCAAAAATCAAAAGCTTACGAAATGGGAAATAAAAATGAGAAACACACAAAGTATTTTGGGACAGAGGGAGTATTTTCAACGACAGCTGCAATAGGTGAACTAACCAGATGGCGCTGATGGTGACAAAATCAATTCGTACCTCCCTCCTTACCAGAGAAAATCCTCGACCCTCCATCGCTAACGCCAGTTTGAAATAACGACCATAAACACCCCAAACTGATTCTGCAAAATTATGCCCAATTCCTTCAGCCCTTTACTGCCATAATTCCGCATCTTCTTGTCCTCTAACTTTTTTACAGCTCCCTCTTACGGATTAATTTTGCACTACTGAACCCATTCTTTTATATTTTAATACTTTTTGTATGAATTCCTCAGATTGCCGTCGCAGGACTGGCTGTTCCGTGGCTTGGTTATCTTGGCGGATTTGCGGTAGCCTCACTTCTGCGTCAACCTTACGAGGACGTGTTGGCCATCGCAGTGGAAACCGGCGTTCAAAACACCGGGATCGCCATATTCATGTTGCGATTCACACTCCCCGAGCCGGAAGGAGATCTTACCACCGTCATACCCGTTGCCGTGTCCATCATGACCCCCATTCCCCTTTTCATTTTGTTTCTAATTATCAGATTTCGGAATAGGAACAAGAAGAAACTGGATCTTTTGAGTCAAGTTAGCATGGAAGATACTAAGTTAAATCACCATAACGGCAACAATATTAACTACATTCACGCGTAAACATGTTTTTTTTTTTTTTTTTTGTTTTTAGTATTAAAAAAAAAAGTATAAAATAAGTAGAAAGAAACTACGTACTTAGTATAGTACTCGTTCAATATATTTAAATATTGGAAAAGAGATTGAGATAAAAAAAATATCGCTTTGAACTGAATACTCAGGTAGAGGAAAGATAAAAAGAAAATGTCGTTATGAAAGAGGTTGAAGGCCAAAACGATTTTTAAAAAAAAAATTAAAATGACTTTAATTGGAATAGACGGAGTTTCCGTAATAGACCGTAGGCTGGAAGGGATGTGGATTGGGAATGGGGGAGGGGGGGTATGCAAAGTCATGTAAGCTAAATGGAGGCCATTTTGGGAAGCAAATATGGCCGCTATACATAGGTTCTTATGAACGTAATGGCGGACGGTCTATCAGCGGCTTTTTAGAATAATTAATCAACGATCTGTATTCTTAAAAAAAAAGACTGATATATTTGGTTTTAATTAGAGTTAATTAAACAGGGTATTTTTTAAAAAAAATTAAAAAATCAAGAAAAAGAACAAAAATAACGCCAAAAATTAATATTCGATATTTTATATAAAAGTGACGTTGATGGTAGTTTTTGTCATTCTTAATTCATATTTAAGTATTGTTCCCGGTGAATTCTATACCTCAGAGTAGAATTGAGCCAAGTCTACTTAACATAAAAAACGTAATTTCTTATTTAAAACCCGACTTTACATAATGGCGTCGCTTTTCGTAAATTGCACATTGCTTCAATTCCGCGCGTCGGAAATGAACTAACGTATCTCCATCGTAAATGAAGACTCCACGGGAAAAACGATCAAGGTCCAACATTTTTGTTGACATTCCTTTGTCAACATAAGAGCAAAGTGTAAATAAAAACGTTAGACCTTGATCATTCTTCCAGTGGAGCCTTCAAATATGATTGGAGATAGTCTGTTCGAGTGTTTATGAAAATCACGCGATCATGTGACTGCAAGTTTACACGCTCATGTTGCCATAAACTTGAGGTCACGTGACAGTTCCACGAAACGTCGAAACAGACTAACTCCATTCATATTTACGATGAGAAACGTTAGTTCACCTCCGACGCGCGGAATTTATTATTGATATTGCTTTAATTTATGTCTTAAGCTTGTTTTTAACCGGTTTCCTTCAAAAAATTATTCGAGCAGAAGACGCTATTAAATGTTGCCAACCCTTATTACAATGCAATATTTACGAAATGCGACTCCATTTTGTAAAGTCTGGTTTTAAATAAGAAGAAACGTTGCTTGGATGGATTTAGTTCAATTCTACTCTGAGGTACAGAATTAATGAAGAAACTAAAATTAGAAAATTGGTGGTTAATTGTTGGGGAAAAAATTGGAGAGCTTTGAGGTTAGAATTTAAGAGGAAGCTTTGGGAAGGAATATCTGTATTAATTCTTGTATTTTTGGTACAAGTTTGAACTTGTTGCCATTAAATACGGGCCCGGACAGTGAAATCGAAATTTCTCGATCTCAAATTTTTTTAAATTATTTTCGGGCCGCACGTGCATTTCATACAAGTTGAAACATGCGCCAAAAATTTTTTGAGGAAACAAAATGTGAAAGTTAAATTCTTATAAGGAAACCTTTTCAGCCACCAGGTGGTTGGTGTTCATGTGCTCATAATCATTCGGTTTTATAGAATATTTATGTAAAAGCTTGCTACTGCTCGTATTTGAACAGGTTTAAAATAGTATAAGTTTTAAAGAAAATCAGTCCAGGAAAGCTAAGGCCTAACAATATTTAAAATCGTTTTTGTTTTCAACTTTTAAATAACTTCTTAACGCAAACGACGAAAATAAAAAAAAAAGCACGGTATTCGTTAGTCACAAAGAGTCATGATAATTTATTAAGTGGTCGTCTGATTTTAAAAAAATTTGACTATAAATTGTTAAATTTTTTCTTTTTTTATGAATTTCGTTCATGCAGGCATGGATGAAAGGATCGATTGGTTGATTCGGGAAAGTAGAATGTTTTACGTTATGTTTTATTTTAATTTAGGAAAAATTGCATTTCAAAGTGAATAAAGGCTCAAAAAAAGAATTATTTTTAGCGATTCCTAAAAAAACGTTTTAGGACAATAAATTCACTTAATTTTTTTTTTTTTGCAATATTTTTTGTTAGCATCAGTATTTTAAAATTAAATTTTTTTTTTAGAAAAAAGAAAAGAGGGAATTTGAATTATTTCCAAGGAGGCTGCTTATGAGGGCTACAAACAGATCAAAATATTTCTGTACCGCATATCGTGGTGATGCATGTTGTATGCAGTATATGCTACAGGGTACGTCAAAATAAATTCACCGCTCCAGATTTTTACTCTCAAAATCTGATAGGAAGGGCGAAGTTTGACGATTAAAAATCGTTGTTAGACTAAAGTTAGTTGAACTGTTAGCCGACAGGGTGAATAGACAACAGACATGATTGCTAATTATGGTGAATAATGAAATTTCAAAGTTTTCTGGTCATCTAATGGCAATTTTTACAGAAGGAATTTTCTTAGAAATTAAGGAAAAAAAATTATAAAGTCGTAAAAACTTTTTGTCACGTGACCCGACTCCAAAACGTTTCTCATTGGTGTGACGTCAGTGTTCACTTTTAAGCGCGCGGTTATTTGAAAAACAAAAGCACGAGTGCACCTGCTCGTTGTTAAAGATTAACACGGATTCGTTCGTACGACAACCCTTCTTGCTCCAATAAGCTTGCAGCGGCATGCCGCCGATAGCTCACCTAGAAGCATACCTAAATAGTGAATTGTGACGTCATTGTCGTTTCGGCGCCAATTCAAACAGCCTAAATTTTTATTCTTTTTTATTCGGTAATTAAACATCGCATAACAACAAAAATCACATTTACTATTTTTATATGCTAGGTTTATTTAAAAAATATGTTCAGTACAAAATGTGTCTGTTGTCTATTTATTTATTCATGAAGACATTTTAAAACAAATTAGGTCAAACAAAAATGTATAACTTTGGTTCAACGTGAAAACAATTTTTATCAAAAAAATAATAATTTTGGGCAGTTTTGGGCCTGAATTTTGAATGTTGACACAATACTTCCGATTTAAGTAAAATGTGGAGAAATAGGAGCCCTAACAGAATTTTTTACAGATTGCATACCGAATAGGCATTTTTCTTATGCTATTCCTATATTTATTGTGAAAGAAGTACTAAATATGGCGGGAATAAATCGGAAGATTCATTGTTGTTTAGATCCGATTAAAAGAAACGTTTTTTGTCCTGAAGATAAAATCCTGTCCATATTTGTTCCCGACCATTTTTCCTAAAAAAAATTAATTCTTAATCCAGTTTTCTTAAAAATTTTGGTTCGTACAGTTTTTTCCTAATTTTCAATTTTCCTAAAATTTTTTGATTCCTAAAATAAAATTTCCTAAAATGAATATTTTTCCTAATTTTTAATCCCTAAAAGGATTTTAAAGAATTTTATTTTAGGGATTTTAGGAAATTTTATTTTAAGAGTCAAAAAATTTTAGGAAAATTAAAAATTTAAAAAAAAAAATAGTTAGGAAAACAATTTTAGGAACCAAGCTTTTTAGAAAAAATGAATTAGGAATTCGTTTTTTTAGAAAAAATGGATAAGGAATTCATTTTTTTAGGAAAAATGGATTAGGAATTTATTTTTTTTTAGGAAAAATGGATTAGGAATCAAAAAATTTTAGAAAAATTAAAAATTAAAAAAAATAGTTAGGAAAACAATTTTAGGTACCAAAAGTTTTAGAAAAAATGGATCGGGAATTTATTTTTTTAGAAAAAATGGATAAGGAATTCGTTTTTTTAGGAAAAATGGATTAGGAATTTATTTTTTTAGGAAAAATGGATTAGGAATCAAAAAATTTTAGGAAAATTAAAAATTAAAAAAAAATAGTTAGGAAAACAATTTTAGCAACCAAAATTTTTAGAAAAAATGGATTAGGAATTTATTTTTTTCACGAAAAATGGATAAGGAATTCCTTTTTTTTAGGAAAAAAAAATAGATTAAAAAATTTTCTAAAAATATTTGCATTTTTTTTTTTTTTTTTGGCTAAAGAACTTCTTTTGTTGTGAAATATATTTAAAATAAATATACTGTATATTTTCAAACATACACGACACTCACTCCAGTTAGTTCTCCGCCATATTTAGGACTGAGATGAATTAACTGGGGTGCATTTCACATCGTAAAAATATTTTGATCTGTTCGTTAAGCTGTCCTCATCAGCAACTTTAAATCCGTAAAATTATTTTAGCATCCAGTATTCCTTTCAAATTAATTTTGGAACTTACACTGTAAGGTCCAATTTTGTTTGTACCTAATAAAATCCTTTATTTCATTTTATTAAATTCAATGATAATTAAAATTAAACATTTAATTAAAATTTTAATTAAATTTAGGCATAGTGGTGGTACCAAGGCTATTGTGCGCGGTTGAATAGCTTGATTCCCATTAATTTTCATTTTTAACTTTAACGTTTAGCGGTGAGTCCTTAAGAATTAATAGCGTCATTAAGTAAAGGCTTTAAGAAAATTGATCCTTTTTTTTATTAAAAATTAAAGACAATAAATAATTTATTTTATTTTGATCAATAACAATAAATAAATAATTTTTTAAATTTTGAAGATGAAATTAAATTAATTTAACAATTCAATTGAATTCAATCAGACTTTGGTGTAATTGAGAGATCAGGTGATTTTCTTGTTCGTTGCTTACAAATCAGAAAAAATTTCGTTGTAGGGAGTTTTCGAAAATATTTTATCTCCGAATTTGAATAAAATTTCGGCGTACGATTTTTCCAAAGCGGGTCGAATTTGCCTGAAAACATCCTTCCAGTGTGTGTTTAATAATTCGTTCATGGTTTCCCCCAATAGTTGGTTGCCGTTGAACAAGTTTTCGAATCTGACTTTCATGTTTTTCGGGGCTATGGACACCGTGAATTCCTTCAGTTTCATGTATTTGACACCGTCTCTGACTTGCGGTTCTCCGTTGATTTTCCAAATGCAATCGATGTCGTACAAGGTGATGTTGCTGTCCCCACGTCCGTTAATGGGTAAAAGCATGACTTTTCCGTTGACGTCGTACCTTCCGATTATGGAGTATTGCGGGATCGTGTTGTGGAATTCGAATTTGTAGTGTTCAGGATCCGCCCTGAAAAGCGAATAAAATGCTTGTCATTTTTTTTTTTTTTTTTTGTGGAATTAAAGTTAAAATGTGATTTTACAACATACATGGCTTTGTTGATTTTCGTGGAGGCCAATCCGGTGTGGCTGGAGTTAATTAAAACTAAGGACATTCCCAATTCGGTTCTTTGCATGGAGAGCTTAGGAACCGCCATGGGATCGACAGGTTGGATGTCGTATTCCGGGATCCCTTTTTCCATTCTTTTGAATAATTGATGTCCGGAGCTAATTAGGCATTGCTCCAGTTTTGGATCTTTGGCCTTGCATATCGTTATGTAGTCGGCTGTAATTAAAAAAAAAAAAAAAAAACGTTTTAATCATCCCGTCAAAAAGGTGATTTTTTTTTTATTTTTTTTAAAAGAAGCGTAGACCTAACTTTTCTTCAAGGCCCGAAAAATCGACATTTGAATATTCCTTCAGATTTTAGCAGGATTTGAACCTGGGATCTCAAGGACACAAGGAGCGATCTGTCGAGCTTATGAAGAACAATTAAGTCTGCGCTATATGGGACTATACTTTTGTTAGCATATAAAAGTCATGTATGAACGATGAAGCTAGCGCCTTCTTGTGGTTTGCAACTGCAATCATGTTTTGCTGTTAATTTTTAGAAAGAGAAAAAAAAAGTAAAAAAAAAATTTTTTCAGAGTTAAGCAAAGAAAATTTTTTTTTTTTTTTTTTAAACTTAAAAAAAATTCTTAAAAAGTTTTCTAGAGTCTAAACAGTGCGCGGATCCAAATTAAATTTTCACATATAATTTTTATGGATGGATCCACAAAATTTACATTTGCATTGTGGGAGCAAATCCATAGAATTACCGAAACAAAACTAAGTGAGTGGAAATTTAGTGGAAAATCACGTGGATTCCACGGAGCTATTGCTGTTTCAGGAAAGCGTTTTGAAAAAAAATTTCAAATACCGTAGATTGGGGTGAAGTTGAAAGGAAAATTTAGGTTTATTTTAGGCACTAAAAATAAAATGTTTTACTTAAGTATCTTAAAAACAATATCCACTTAATGAAATAAAAAAATTTTATTTTTATTGCCTAAAATAAACCTAGAATATTTTTTTGAATTTCCTTTTAACTTCACCCCAATCTACGATAATGTCTTGCTCACACTTTTGGATTAGGATTTGATGAATAAACACATTATAGCTGCAATTAGTTTTTTTTTTTTTTTTTAATTTTTGACTTTGTCTTGCTCTGAAAGAATTTCCCGACTAAACGGAAAAAATTCTGGTATTTATACAACTCCTTTCTAATCGTATTGCAAGTGGAGACATTCCTATAAAATAATATTTGGCCCTTTTTAATTATGATGGAACGATTTTAGAAAATAATTCCATGACCATGTTTTAAAATAAAGGGGAAAAAAATGATTGGAAATTTAAAAAAAAAAAAAAAATAAAAAAATAAAAAAAAAAAATGCAGGTTGTAACCTGTTTACAGGCGAAAGTTTTTCAAAATTCTAAAAGGAGCTTAAACTTCTTAGAATAATCGATTGCATGCTGTTTTTGTGTTTTAGGGAGAATTAGATTCACTCATCCCATTTCCTGAATAATGAGCTGTTCATTTTCACTTACGTTCCTAATGGCGCCATGCAGTTAAAAACGGGGTAAGTCATATGTTTTATTAACCCTTTAGTCTGTAAGTTCTGTAAGCCCATATTTTTTTTTTTTTTAAGTCCTTAATAGTGTAGCCGATATTTTATCGATAAATTTTTGGTCGATAATTTGAACCATATTTTCGGAAAAAAACGGGAATTTTAAAGACTAAATTTTTAAAATATGTAAAAAAAGAAGTAGTACCGTAGATTGGGGTGAAGTTGAAAGGAAATTTTAAAAAAAAATTCTTAAAAAGTTTTCTAGAGTCTAAACAGTGCGCGGATCCAAATTAAATTTTCACATATAATTTTTATGGATGGATCCACAAAATTTACATTTGCATTGTGGGAGCAAATCCAGAATTACCAAAACAAAACTAAGCGAGTGGAAATTTAATGGAAAATCACGTGGATTCCACGCAACTATATTGCTGTTTCAGGAAAGCGTTTTGAAAAAAAATTTTAAATACCGTAGATTGGGGTGAAGTTGAAAGGAAAATTTAGGTTTATTTTAGGCACTAAAAATAAAATGTTTTACTTAAGTATCTTAAAAACAATATCCACTTAATGAAATAAAAAAATTTTATTTTTATTGCCTAAAATAAACCTAGAATATTTTTTTGAATTTCCTTTTAACTTCACCCCAATCTACGATAATGTCTTGCTCACACTTTTGGATTAGGATTTGATGAATAAACACATTATAGCTGCAATTAGTTTTTTTTTTTTTTTTTTTTAATTTTTGACTTTGTCTTGCTCTGAAAGAATTTCCCGACTAAACGGAAAAAATTCTGGTATTTATACAACTCCTTTCTAATCGTATTGCAAGTGGAGACATTCCTATAAAATAATATTTGGCCCTTTTTAATTATGATGGAACGATTTTAGAAAATAATTCCATGACCATGTTTTAAAATAAAGGGGAAAAAAATGATTGGAAATTTAAAAAAAAAAAAAAAATAAAAAAATAAAAAAAAAAAAAAAAAAAAATGCAGGTTGTAACCTGTTTACAGGCGAAAGTTTTTCAAAATTCTAAAAGGAGCTTAAACTTCTTAGAATAATCGATTGCATGCTGTTTTTGTGTTTTAGGGAGAATTAGATTCACTCATCCCATTTCCTGAATAATGAGCTGTTCATTTTCACTTACGTTCCTAATGGCGCCATGCAGTTAAAAACGGGGTAAGTCATATGTTTTATTAACCCTTTAGTCTGTAAGTTCTGTAAGCCCATATTTTTTTTTTTTTTAAGTCCTTAATAGTGTAGCCGATATTTTATCGATAAATTTTTGGTCGATAATTTGAACCATATTTTCGGAAAAAAACGGGAATTTTAAAGACTAAATTTTTAAAATATGTAAAAAAAGAAGTAGTACCGTAGATTGGGGTGAAGTTGAAAGGAAATTTTAAAAAAAATTCTAGGTTTATTTTAGGAACTAAAAATAAAATTTTTTACTTAAGTATCCCAAAAACAATATCCTTTTAATGAAATAAAAAAAAAATTATTTTTAGTGCCTAAAATAAACCTAGAATTTTTTTTTTTTGAATTTCCTTTCAACTTCACCCCAATCTACGGTATTAACAATCTTTCCAAAATGTTTTTAGACCAAAAACCTTTTTTTTTTTTTTTTTTTTGAATAACAAATGTTCTTTTGCTTACAAATTAGTCGTTTGACTCCGTTTGGCTAAAAAAAATCCCAAGATTGGCTATAGAGAAAATTTTTCAAACTTTTCTCCTTGTTTTTCGAAGCAATACAACCTTGGGGAGGCTTTTTCCGCCCTCCAATAATGAATTTTTTAAAATTTTTATTGGTGTAAACACTGGTTTAAACTTGAATCTACTGTAAAGGAAGAAATTCTTAAAATTCTGGTTTGAGAAAACTTTTAAATTCTTTTCACCCAGAAAATGTATAAAAACCAGGTATTTGTCCAATTTTTCCCCCCCTCCATTCACTCAAATTTAATATTATAAAAAATACAGTTCACAACCCCAAAATGTCGCCCACGCCATTCCAGGCACACTTAGTACTTACATAATTTCGAATCGACTTGTGACAATCCAATCGACAAAAGCACACAGGCTAATCCGAATCTAACTAACATTTTCCTAATGGAAGACATTTTGCTTTACACTATTGCACCTTCAATTCCCAAATAGAGAATAAATCCCGCGGAAGGAAGGAAGTCCTTTATATATCGCATAAAAGACGTCAAAAGTGACCATATACCAATCGATATGCAGTCAAGTTCATGGACCGAAAATATAAAAAAAAAGTACAGATTTTGAAGATGCAAGGTCGCTGATATATCCGCAAGTTGATCAACATTATGAAAAAAAAAAAATTATTTGACCTTAAAGAAAACCTGTTAAAATCTGTCTTTTTTTCTTAATGATAATTTCCTATTTAATTACATTCGAGGAAGGAAGGAAACATGAAAAAAGGCATTTATTTTTTCTTTCCCAAATTTTCGGGGTTTGCCCAAAAAAAACTGGGGGGTTACGTGAATGAAATCTGACCCTCGCCTTTTAATGAAATCAGGGAACAAACCAAAATGGATTTATCTTTGCCATCCCTAAAATTATGCGAAATGGTTAATTTCCACCACGGTGATCAAGGTCGTCAAGGTTAAACGGTGTAATAAGATCTTTTTTTTCCGCCTAGCGGCTAACACGATGTTTTCGTTCCTTCCTATTTACTTTTTTTTTTATATTAAAAAAAAAAAAAATTCAAAAATAACTTTTTAAATCAATGCATATATTTTTTTTTAAAAGTTCATTTTTTAATTAAAAAAAATTAAAACACCGTACATCGCAAGCAATCATTCATCCGCATTCCCATAAGAAAAAAAAATTTACAAAATGCTAGTCATTTTTTTTTTTGTTAGTCGATTACTTGGACCAGCAAGTACAGTCAAGACTTAAACATTAATGTCTTTCGAAAAAAAAAAAAAAGTGAAAAAAAATTTATCCATTGATTGATTAATTGATTAATCTGAAGTGAACGATTCTTGCACATACCATGATATGAAAAATTGTAAACAGCAATTTTTTTTATAAAAACTCAAAAATTAAAAAAAAAAAAAAAAAAAAAAAAAAAAAAAAAAAAAATCCGTGATGACTCACAAACCTTCTATTAGATGAAAATAATAATAAAAAAAAAAAAAAAACGAAACCTTAACTTCCTAAAATAAATAACATTAAATATTTGAGTTTATTACAGAAAGTGCTTTTCAAATATCATTTCAAAATTGTAATTAGCACTGTAGTCAGTTTTGGTATTTTAACTTATTCGCAGAATGCCAGAAGGATTTCGTCAGAATCGGAAATTAAAAAAAAAAAAAAATAAAATCGTATAAAAGAAAAAAAAAACCATTATTGGAACCTAGATAATTTACATTTCATAATTTTAATCCTAAAAAAATTGAAAAAAAAAAAATTTTTTTCTCCCCTCGTGTTTGCATTTTTCACTCGTTTCTTGAATTCACGTTTATAGATCTTCGTCATCCTCCGGTAATGCGGTCTCTTGCGCTTCCTATAAGAAAAAAAAAAAACATTGAAATTAGTAATGAATTTTGAAGGTAATTTGTAGAAGATAAGAGTTAAGAACATGTTTGGAGAATTTTTAATTTAAACAAAACAAAATTTTTAAGAAGGGGGAAGCAGTGGCAGACGAAGGTTTAATTCTTGGAAGATTTTCCGGGATCCATTTCGAAATTTCCATTTTTAAGGTTCTGAATTAGACAATTAAGGTTTTGGTTTTTTAAATTTTTTATTATTATTTTCATCTAATGGAAGGTTTGTGGGTCATCACGGAATTTTTTTTTATTTTTTTCCTGAATTTAATTATGAGAGGTTTCTGAGTTTCTTAGTTCACGGAATCCATAAAAACTGTACAAAAATTTGACATATGCAACCCCCCGTTAAAACCCAATACTACAATCCAAGGTTTTGTAAACCCCGAATTTTGAATGATTTTCAGGACAATGAAAGTAGGCTGCAGATTAAAAAAATTCATTAGAAAAAATAGTTGCAAAGAACTTGAGTATAAAAGTCAGGAAAGTGAGGAAACACGAAAATTAAGTAATTAAGGAATTTTAAGAATTTTTCCTTGTATCGATCATAGTCTCCCACTGATTTAATTGGACAGAAATTTATAGGGAAAAGACTTTAAAAAGAATGCTAGTTACCCCTTTTGATAATACAAAGAAAACCTAACTGCCTAAAAACTATATTCAAGGCCCGAAAAATGAGTAAAAGGGATGGTAAACCTACATGATTACCTCTTTTCACTAATTCTTAAAAAGAATTAATTCATTTTCCCAATCGAAATATTAAGAAAGAATCCCATCTTAACAAGTTTTTAAAATGAAAACTAACAATTCAGGGGAGTGTCCCTCCTAGATGCTTTTTTCCCCCACCTAATTCTTGTGTTTTATCATAATTCACTTCAGCTAAATTAATAACACCTCTCCATGTTCTTTAACCATAAGTCCTATGACACCATTTTGAATATCTATTCACCTTAAGATCCTTTTCGATTTGTTGTTGCCATTGAGGATCCATGGTAACTTCTGGTGGAACTAAAGCAGGCATGGCTACGAATTCTAAATTAGCATCTCCTATTAATTTCCTTGCAAGCCAGAGGAATGGCTTTTCGAAATTGTAATTACTTTTTGCACTGATGTCATAGTACTGTAAATTCTTCTTCCTAAAATTGAAAACAAGAGAAAAAAATTAAGACTTTTCATGTCTTACAAGAATCATACACACCACAACCAAACTACATACCTGTGGAAAACTATGCTTCTAGCCTTCACCTTTCTATCTTTAATGTCAACTTTATTTCCACAAAGTACCATTGGAATATTTTCACAAACACGGACCAAATCCCTGTGCCAGTTTGGCACATTCTTATAAGTTACTCTTGATGTAACATCAAACATGATAATGGCACACTGCCCTTGAATGTAGTACCTATAAGAGTTTAATAACATTTAACAAGTGAGCAGAGACAAAAAAAAAAATTTTCAGACATCAAACTTACCCATCACGAAGACCACCAAATTTTTCTTGACCAGCAGTATCCCACACATTAAATCTTATAGCTCCTCGATTTGTGTGAAAGACCAATGGATGTACTTCTACTCCCAAGGTGGCAACATATTTCTTTTCGAATTCACCAGTCAAATGTCGTTTCACAAATGTAGTTTTGCCAGTACCACCATCACCAACAAGTACACATTTGAATGTAGGCATATCATTGTCACCCATTGTTGATTGATTTTAGTCTTGGATTCTAAAAAAAAAAGAGGTAAAAATGAAATCTTGACCAATAGGTACGTCCTGACAAGATTAGGTTAGAGTGAATAAAAAATTGTAAACAAATTAAAACACGTTCAAATGCTTCCATTCGCAAGCCGGGTCATTAAGTCAAGGTGTGAAACCAAACATGGTTAACCTAATATATATGTAACAACTAATACCGTTTAAAACGCCATTATTATTTACATCAAATTGCAAAACATAGCGTCAAACCTTGCAATGTGTAACTAATCAAATAAGAACGAATTGACACAACATTCTTACCAAAAAAAAAAGCTAGTACAGCATTCAAAGTAACATAAAAACCGACATTAAATATAACCGTTTCCCTGCCCGTTAAAGGTTGACTGAGTTGACGTTATGCATAATAAGGTTCCCGCCAAAAACAAGGTATAAGCATCCCTTTTTCGTACCAATGAAACACAAAATCCCGTAACTACTTCTAAAAATAATCGAAAAGACCTAAACACCCCGATTCGAATATTAAACGAAATGGAGGGACTTAAACTACATGGTGGGGCCATCGAATTAAGTCCACAGGAAAATGGTTATAAGAAGCCGATTTTAAATGCTTACCGTTTTGGATTTACAACAGTTACCACATTCAAATTAACGTCAATGTATTCTATTAGTCGGAAATTATTGGATTTGAAAACGAGGGAACAATCTGTACAAGGATGTAACCGATTTTAAGCGATTTTTATTACTTACCGAAAAAGTCCTTAGGGTCTACAATCACTTCACAATGGCGTTTTACTAAGAGGCATACAAAACAGGTGTGCCAACTGTTGAATAGGCGCGTCCTCGATTAATGTGAATTTAACGATTCCCCCGTTTTTTTTTGTTGGTTGTAATTTAATTATTTAAAATAAGGGAGGAAGACTAATTTAAATGATAATATTTATGTACGTTCTTTCAGTACTTTTTATTTTATCTTCTTTAAAAGATTTATTAATCATACGGCTTTGTTCGGTCGTCGTCGTAAAAGACCGGCATTTAATTTCATAAGATTTCAATGGTTTGCGTAATTCAAGCGAAACAATTTTCAAAATAATTTTTTTTTAATATTTAGAAGTTGGTTTTGATTTCCAGGATTTTTAAAAGTCTTTTTGATATGTTAAAAGGTAATTCATTTCATTTAAAATAATGGAATGAAACCGTTTTTAGATTACATATGAACAAAGCCCGGAGATGATGTAATGTTCAGAGAACACCAACATAAGAAAATTTTGCCCGCAATTTTTGAGTTAGGCAACGAAAAGTTACAGATCGAGTTGTATATATATCTCTATAATTTTTTTTTCAAATATTAGCAAAGACAATCATATACATTTTCATGGTCAACCAAAAAAAATGGTTTTATCCTATGAAATTGACACTGTCTGTATTTTAATCATTTCCGGTAGGTTGCAAAAGGAAATATGATTATTGTATTTTGAATTTTTTATTTCTCAAATTTCTGATTCTTATCCTTAGAAGCATGATAGAATTGGGTCTAACAACTGAAATAACAAATAACAAAAGTAATAAAATTTCGGCTGTATTTTATTTAAAATTCTAATTCACAACTTTTGATAGTCTTGGAAGTTTTAAAGTAGAACAATGATGCTCTGAATGATGCTGCATGCCAAAATATTACGGATTTCGAAAGGATTATTTGTCAAGGAAACAAGTTTTTAATTAAAATATTCAAGATATAATAATTTCTTACGGAGGAGAAGGGACTTCTTTTCCTCTTTGGATTGTTTCTTCAATCCAAAATTCTATTAATATTCTCATTCTCCTTTCCGCGTCCTCCTTGGTTCTTCCCGCGGCACTCAAACCGGGGAAAGTTGGACAGAAGCAAGAGATGAAGTTATAACTTTCACTGTATGTAATATAGTACATTCCTATATTTCTGATGTCCGGATCAGCGTTCTTCGTCGTTATGTATTGGTCGATAATTTGAGAATCAGACATTAATTTAGGCCGCAAATCAATGTTCAAAGGCGTTTTCCGATTGTAAATTAATGGGATTTTCACAGGTTCTGCGAGCTCTTTGAGCACTTTATCTTTATAGTCATTTAAGTTCATAGTCATTATTAACTCCACCTCCAGATCCTCTATGACGCACAAATCACATTCTGTTTCACTAATGAGATACTCGTTATTTGTGACCATCATAACACCGCCTTTAAAACTGTAAACAGCTTTTTGCAACTCGTTTATCATTTCTAGGTCTAAATATTTTGTTGGGGGCTGTACAAGTATTACGTAAGCACCTTAGGGGGGGGAGGGGGTCTTTCAGATGCTTACGCCAATGTTAAACCTCCATAAGAGGAAGCCTATTTCTGCTTATTAGGGGGGGGAGGGGGTCAAAAATCACCAAAATCATGCTTACGTAATACTTGTACAGCCCCTTGGCTCATCCTAAAAATTACAAAGGAAACTTTTAGAAATCCTTAAAAATAATATCAAGGTTGCAATGATGGTTACTTACCATAAATATCGCGTCGTGCGGAGTTAAGCAGAATTTTGCTAAAATCACTCGAGCTTTTTCAGGAAGAGACAAATCTCCTATTTTGGAGGTAAAAGATGAACTCTTTAATCTTAATCCACTTAGCTGTTGCTTTACAGTGTGGTGGCCCGTAGCCTAGTTCATAGCGCGCTCGACTCTCAATCATGAAATGCGACGCGTCGTGCTTCTATCCTAGTTCACAGCTAGGAATTTTTCTCAGGTGAAAACTAGTGCGCTAGTCAGAAAATCAACGGTCACCACCCCTCGGAAGGCAATGGCAAACCACCGAGCGGTAACTGCCTAGTAAAATCTCTCAAAAATAGCCGTTCGGAACCGGCGTTAAACTGTAGATCCCATATGCCTGTGAGCGCACGCACAGGTGTATGTGAGAAATCACCACGCTCGTAATCGAGTAAAGGACTAAAAAGAAAGAAGTTGCTTTACAGCTTCTCTGTCATCTATTTTACAAGTTTCCATCAAATAACTCGTAAGCTCCTGTTCTTTTGGCAAATTGTTCATGGCATATTCGTCGAATATCCCGAATTTCATTTTCTGGGGGGAAAAAAACGAAAATGCAACTTTGAATTTTTAAATTTGATTTTAATACATTTCATACTCAAAGCGTTTTTTCTTATAAGTACTTACTTCAGGTATTGTCTCAACCTTTCCTTTTTGAGGTTTTAACTGACCACTTGCAAGTCTATGAAATGCTGATTTTCCTACTCCTGAGGCACCAAGGACAGCGATTGCAGGGTTATAATTTAATTGGCAATCCACCTCAGAAAACAAGGGTTTCTACTTTTTATAACCGAAAGTTACGTCTAAAAAGAAAAATAAATTATTCAAACACATAAAATAATATGGTAACTGAACCAGTGGCAAAGATCCGTATCAGGATCTGATCATTATTGGAACCCTGTGCCAATAGGGTCCACCCTTTGGCATTTTAATGTCCCAGAAAATACCAGTTGCTATCCTTACCTGTAAAAAACATAAACCCTAATTGTTTGCTGATGGTTTCTTTTGAACTAAATGTAAAACAAGGCTTTTTCCCTCTTCGCCTTTGCCATGAAATTCTGTTCCATTCGAATTTTCTTGTGTGTCTTCATTTTGAATCTTTACCTATTTCAAGAGACAAAAAATAAAATTACAAGTCCAACTTTTAAAGCAGAGCAGTAAAAAAAAAAAAGTTTGAATCCTGAAATATTACTCACTTGAGCTTTACTTGATTTTCGATTTAAAAAAATCTCTTCAAAAGAACTATAATTTCCTTTGTGCTGAAATAATTTATTTTTATCAATGTAGATGATTTCTTTGCAAACAATATCTAAAAAACAGCGATCCTGAGAAACTACAATTAATGTTGTCTTCCAATCTTGTAAATAGCTAAAATGGAAATGATTTTTTAATATTACAAACCTAAAAGAAAAAAAAGATTCCACTTCTTAAACGCTTACCTTTCCAAAAAAATCAAAGCATTAATATCCAATACATTGGTAGGCTCATCAAGGATCAACAAGGAAGGCTCAAGGAACAAAGCTCTGGCCAAAGAAATTTTTTTCTTTAAATGTTTTGGCAGTTCTTTTATCGAATCCCACCACTTTTTTATTGGAAATCCTAAGCCGTGCAATATTCTATCCGCCCTTCCCTGGGCTACAGAGCCTTCTGGATCTAGTAACATAATCTCAATTTTCAGCTTCTGTATTTCTTCTTTAACAGATGAATTTCGTTGCATGCTATTTTCTAATTCTTGCAGTTTGTTTTTAAATGCCTCAGAATTTGCTGACAAGATAAATTCTCTCACTTCAGAGTCTAAATTTATCTCCTCTGATTGGCTACTCCAATAAAAAGCATGTGAGTTACATGGTGATTGCATTTCAGCAATTTGTTTTCCACAGCCTTTTGGGCCAACTAAGCCGTAACATTTCCCTTTATCAAGAGAAATGCTGGAGGAAGTAAAAAAGCTATGCTCTAATGCTGGAAAAAGTAATTGAATAGGATCATCCATCGCAAAGAGCACCATGCTTCACTAAGAATTATTAGTCCTATCTCTGGTTTGTAGGTCTCAAATCGGAATTTGATGACATGATCTTTGTATGTTCCAAATCGCAGTAGGAAAGCATTGTTTGAATATTGTCCTACTGAAACAACTTCATATTTTTCACAACTAAACAACAGTATCCTTGTTGCATTTTCTGTGATTTTCCATATAACATCACCACTTTTGCTTAATTGAAATATAGTACCCTGAACACCTTTTCTTATCAGCACTTGTGGTATCAGGGATGCATTCTATAAAATCTGAAAAAATGAAATGGAATTAAGTTAGGACAAGCTGCAAATTATTTGTGCATTGGTGTAAATTCATGTAAAATAAATATTTTAATCCTTTCTTGTAGGTATAAGAGGAAATATGGTTACTGTATATTGAATTTTTTATATCTCAGATTTCTAAATGTGATTCTTATCCTATAAACTGGTTATGTGCACATTTAAATCATTTTAATTATTATAAAAATAAGAAAGAGAAATCAATCTATCTTCCTGTTTTAACTGAAATTCCTTAGTTTTAAAATTAAACATCAAGAAATTCCTTTCAAGAAACTTTTTGCTTTTGGAGTTGTAACTATTTTTAAAATGTTAGAAGCATGTTAAGATTGGGTCTAACAACTGAAAGAAAAAATATATAAAACGTTCTTGATGTAATAAAATTTCGCTTGTATTTTATTTAAAATTCTATTTCATAACTTTTGATAATCTTGAAAGTTTTAAAAATAGAAGTAGAAATAAAAAAAAAAAGGTTTCTGTAATAAGAAGCATTAATCCAACTTCTTTACATCGCATAAGGTTACTACCTAGTCACATCTTGATAACGCAAACATAGAAACAGGAAATCCCTTTCAAATTTAAATACTATTCAGAATTAAAAAAAAAAAAAAGCTTGAAATGATAAAGATAAATCGTCCATTTTTGTTTTGTTTTATCAATGACGTCATGCATGACCAACTTCTGAAAATTTGGCTCCATTTAAATGGCTTCTGGTTAATTTTGTTAAAACAATCATTAATCCGTGTTTTATACCCCCAAAATGATGCATTGAAGAGAAAATAGGGAATTTGTGAATTAATTTCAGCCGCGAGTATGTTTTTTATTCGAGAAATGCATGATTTATATTATTTCTTTTTAAATGTTGGCAGCATACGATTATGACTTCAGTAGTTTCGCCATTTTTGTGTCAAAACAGAAGTTACTACGTACAGCCGAATAATTATACCCTTTGAATGGTTCACGTTTTACTGGATGATAGCTGAAAATAAGCAATCGGTTATTTGACATATTAATTAAGTTTATTGTTTTTAAAAGAATAATGGAATTTTCATAGAGTTTATCACATGAACGAGTATCGTTTTAGCGCAGTCGCACATTTGCCGTTCGGCATTGCAGAACAGTCAAGTCGTGTGTGTATCGATTTTTGTGATTGTAGTTTCTGTTTCATAGTTTTAGTGTAATTTATGGAAAAAATCGTTGATGGAACTCTCTTATAAACCAAAACGAGTTCAGGGAGCGTGATAAGTGGTGATAAAAGATGACAAAGGATAGATTGGCAGCTTTACAAGCTGTAAGTTTGATAAACTTTTACCCCGTTATAACTATAGTGACAGGTGCCGCCATTTCAATCACACCCTGGCACACAGTGGTTGAAAATTTTTTAATGATAAACAATAATTTTTCGCTGATTAAAAGTTTCATGAATAATTTTCAATAGCGTATGTTCGGATATTACGAATGCAAAACAAACCATTTAATTTTTCTATTTAAGCCCCACCCCTTGAAATAAAGTCTTTTCTCTCTTGAGTTTTTTATTTTTATTTTCTCCAGCACAAATTCATATTTATTGTTATTGCTCAGCTAAAACCCGCGATAATGTAACCTTGTGTTATGTGACAGTCAACCATGAATAATAATTTTGGTTAATTCTTTTAGTATTTACATGAGCTTTGGTTGATTTTTACTCAAAAATAAACAAGATAGAAAAAAAAAGGCTGGAAATTTATTTCACTTAAAGTCTTAGTGAAAAATAAATGATAGAGAGAATATGAAAAATATTTGAATAGGAAAAAAAAGAATTTTTTTTTTACGAGAAATTCTTATCATGTGAAACAGTTGATAATTATATAATTATTTTTTTTAAAAGGTGAATCATTGTCATTGTTTAGGTAAACCAAGTTATCATGTTTGCAGATATTTCCCAATTTTTTTTTTTTTTCAAAAAGAGTCAATAGAGACAGAAAATAAACTATTTAATCAGTGAAATTTAAAAAAAAAAAAAAAAAATAGTCTTGTAAAAAACTGCAACCGTATTTATGAGTAATTAAGCACTGGTATGCAGTAGACAATCAGTTTAGAATTATAATTTTGACACATAATAATTTTATCATCATTTGAAATCTTTTTCAAGTAATTGCTTGATAATTTTAATTTATAAAAAATTAACCGTGGTGATTCATAAATGTTCATTGCGAATTTTTAAATTGTCTTTAATCCTTTCAATTTCAGTTGTTCAGCGTTGTTCATAATTCTCTGTCATGTATGGAAATTATATTCAAAACGAAAAAATGTACCTGAAGATTTTTTTGGTTTATATCGATTAAAAATATGACCAGAAAAATAATCAATTTTTTAAAATGACGAAAAATTAAAAGAGGAAGAAATAGTTTTAAGAGCGATGTAATGCTGTTGGAAAAAAAAATGTTGTAGCTGTTAAAAGGAAATGTTTCTATGAAAAATGTTTCCCTCATTGTCTGTTGTTTTATAGTTTTATTGAGTCCTAGAAAAGTTTCCTAAAATGAACGAATTCTTTGTTAGTGACATCTGAATTTCTGAATTTCCTGATCCTCTCGGGGTAGTTTCTGATGAGTTGAAGAAAGAAGTTAAATTTTATTTTCAAGTTCTGAGAAGTCTTTTTTTTTTTTTTTTCTTTTTTATTAAGGCATGGGCCTGGCGTTTTCAAGAGGCAATATTTTGGTGGTACTTTTTTAAATTCTTTTAATTGATGTCATTTATACAAATTTGGCGTTTTAAATTTTTTTGAATTTGAAGTATTTCTCTGTGCAATATTGCAAGCTGTATTTTAGAAATTGTGGACAATTTAAACGTAGTTTGGTTATGATTTTTAGAGCACTTACTTTAGGGGTGATCCAAGATTATTTGAGAGCAATTGTGAACAATTTGGAATTTCTTAAGATAGTTTTGAAATGATTTGAGAGAAAAATTTTAGGATCATTTCTGAATATGTTCTGGGACATCTTGTTAGATTCGTATTCAGTAAAAATTTGTGAATTTAATTGGAAGAGGGTAATTTTTGAACGATTGTAAAATTATTTCAGAATCATTTATAAGACGATTCAATGATCATTTATATGACAGTTTTTGCAATTAAAAAACAATGTTAAAGACAATTTGGAAGAATCATCTGACTTCGAAAAAGACAATTTTTGGTGGGATAAATATTGAGATAATTTGAGCCAATACCTGGATCAGTTTGCAAATCATGTCTTGATTCCGTTCATAAAACCTGTAAAAAATTTTGATGATAATTCACAAGGGAATTTTAGGACATTTATCGAGACTTTGTGGCAGTCTTGAAAGTGGTGTTGGGGCTTAAAAACATTTCTAAAACATTTCGAAGGCAAATTCATAATCTTTCATAAGTCAGTTTTGGGACAATATCAAGTATTTCAAAATTTTCTACTGCTTTTTTTAAACCGATATTGCTTTCCTTGTTTTACTTGTTATATCCTCTTTTTCGACCACATATCGATCCGTCATTCTCCCATTTGCGAAATGAAACTGTTAAAATCTTAAAACTGTAATTTTTTCCCCTCCCTCCCTGCTTTTAAGTTAAATAAATAACTTTGGGAGAAACGTTTAAAATACGAAAGTCAAAATCCCCTTGACCACTGTAGGTCATTTCAAGTGGCTTTGGTGCGTAATTGATTGTGTATTTCATTCCTCGGTCCACCCTTTCTTATATCCCTTTTCTGTATTTAGAGTCGGCTACATGCGAAAAACTTATTTATCTTCCTCGGGGAGGGAGAGTTGTCGTGCTGTTCATTTTTAGTTATTTTGTACATTTGTTGCGCCTCGTATAACTGATTTAACATCCGCTGCGTTGTGTTTAAATTAAATATTTCTTCCTTTTTTAAGCTCAGTTTTAAAAAAAAAAATTAATTAATTAATTAATTATTTTTTTTTTTTTAGGCTCAAAGTGATGATGAGGATGGCGGTCCTGATGACGTCGCGGTCAACATGGAAGGGAGGGACGGTTTCATGGACGAATTTTTCTCGGAGGTAAGTTTAAAAAAAAAAAAAAAAATGAAAAAGTCTGACTAAGTAAAAAAAAAGAATAATTTAATGAACGATGAAAACGAGATGAAACGAAATAAAATTAAATGAAAAATACGGGAGAAAAAAAAAATAGTAGTCAAAATGAAACAATTTACAAGGAAACATTTTTTTTTTTTTTTTTTTATTAGATTTCTAATAAACTCTTTAGAAAATAAATATTGAGAAAGGGAGGGCTAATATTAAATAAATGTAATTTGAGAATCTTTGATCGCTGATTTTTTTTTTACTTTAAAACATCAAAAGGGGAAGGTTGAAGTCGAGTGCTGTTTTTTTTCTTCTTTTTTCCCCCATCAAAAATAAAAAGGAAGTTTTCTTGAATTTTGATTAAATTTCGTATTTTTTTTCTTCCCTCTTACACACTGACCACTAGAATGTCAAAAACGATATATCAAAAGCCCATTCTATGAAACTGTCATCTATTAGTTGTCGTCAATAACTCGAACCTGTTGAATATTTTTTTTCCCCCTCCCACCTGACATCTTTCGCCTTAAAAATCCTTTTTTTCCCCCCCATCCCCTTTCGCTCTTCTTTAGGACGGGACAGATTTTTTTTCTAGGTAAAGGATTAAATTGTCAAATCCCGGGGTCGGTAATTCCCCGCTTTCCCTATGGGACACTCGATCTTCTTGTCCGGATTTTTAGCCATCGACGGCGATGGCCTTTTTTATTTTAAAATTTCCACCGAGAATTTTCTTTTTTTTCCTTCGTTTTTTTTTTTTTTTATTTCCCCGTCTGATTTTTTTTTTTAAACATAAACGAAATTCGATAATCTTGTTTGTTTTTGCGAAACAATAAAAATTCGCATGTTTCCGTTTTTTTTTTCTTTGTCCATTTCCGCATCCAGTAATTTTTTTTAATCGTTTACACGCCATTTTTCCGGTTTTGCTAAACGACTTTATTTGCTGATTTTCATCCCTTGTCACGTAAATGACAACAAGTAGTTTTTTTTTTTTTTTTTTCCTTCGTTTTTTTTTTTTTTTTTTTATTTCCCCGTCTGATTTTTTTTTTTAAACATAAACGAAATTCGATAATCTTGTTTGTTTTTGCGAAACAATAAAAATTCGCATGTTTCCGTTTTTTTTTTCTTTGTCCATTTCCGCATCCAGTAATTTTTTTTAATCGTTTACACGCCATTTTTCCGGTTTTGCTAAACGACTTTATTTGCTGATTTTCATCCCTTGTCACGTAAATGACAACAAGTAGTTTTTTTTTTTTCTTTTTCCTTTTTTTTTTTTTTCTAAAATTGTAACGCGACCTCGTAATTTTAAAAAGTCGACCCTTTTATTATGAGATCGGTTTCATTTTTTTTTTTAAGCGAAAGGGAGGGGAATTTTGATTTTGATTCATGGAATTTTACGAATTTTGTTTTTTTTCCCTGTTCATTTATTTTTTAAATCCAATCTTTGCGTTTCCTTATCTTGAGCCCGTTCGAAAACGGGAATTCCTGGAATAGCATATTTTGCTTCTTTTCTATTTACTGAGATTTTAATTGATTTTTCTGAGAATTCCGGGGGATTTTTGCCTAAGAAAACAATCGAAATCGAATTAACTTCGGAAGTTAAACTTAATTTGGGCCCGCTAGAAGGAAAATACGTTCTTTATGATGCTAAAAAGGCATAAAATCTTGTTTAATTTTTTTGTTTTTCAACTTTTAAAAGTGTCTCAACCACAAAAAGGAGACTACCTAATTAGGAACTGTGTAAACCAATTTTGAAAAATAATTTTTCATGAAGAGTCATTAAGTTTCGCAACTTTTTTTTTCGTGTTTTTTCGAGGGTGAAGGATTGGCTGGTTTTTCCGCTACCCCCGAAAATGGTGTCGTGGCCAGAAAACTGATTCTGAAAAGCTTTTCGAAGTGACTTCTGCGAACACATTTCATCCCTGTACCGATAATTATTTCCTTGTTTTCCAAACATCCGTCTGATTTTTATTTTTATTTATTTTTTAATTTTTTATTTTATTTTATTTTATTTTTTGGCTCAGAAACCGTTAAGGTTTTTCATTCAAGAATTCATTGAAAATGCTTTACAAAGTGTTTTTACATTCTGTTGAAACCAGATTTTTTTTTTCTTCTCTTGAAAACAATTATTTTTTTGCCGCAAGGATTTTTGCTTGGGATCCTGAAAATATAAAGACTCGCGAGCCAACAGCTTGTTTATGTTTATTAACCTTTTAAAAATATTTTGGAAAAGGAAGTATTCGTTTGCTATTTTCGACTTTTGAAATTATTTTTAAAGAAATATTTATTTTTGCAATTCCGTGCTTCGGAGGTATCTCGATTGGGAGATAGTCGGTTTCTATGTTTTCGTAAAAGTCTCATGTGTCATGTAATTGAAAAAAAAATTGGACTTACATAAAAAATGCGTAAATTATGTTTAAAGAACTTAGTTTTTTTTACCGGAAATTTTTTTTTATTCCTCCAACATAATTATGCATAAATAAGTATGCATAAAATGGGAAAAAGTTAAATAGACAATAAGCATAATATTTGCAAATTTTCCTGCTTTATGATTTTAGAAAATTGTATGCATGCACGGAGAAAAAAGTTCGGTACCTGTTACTGAACCTGTGACATCTAAACATTTGAGTAGATAATACCGAAAAAATTTAGTAATTATTACTAAGAGTTCGTAATGATTAATAACGTTTAGTAATAATTACCTAATTTTCAGTATTGTCAACTCAAATGTTTAGATGTCACAAGCCCCAACTTAACTTTCAGTAACAGGAACCGAACTTTAGTAACAGGAACCGAACTTTTTTTTCCGTGCATATATTATTCACAAATTATGCAAAAATGGTGCATATACAGATTTTCATGCTTAAAAAATTATGCATACATTTTTTAAAAATTTTATATATTTTAAATTGGATGCATAAGAATATATGCATAAATTTTGCAAAAATTATTCATATCCAAACAGGGAACGTGCAAGTATTACATAAGACTTGGACTAAGGACCGGGGAGCAAAAATCCTAGACATACGATTTTTTTTGACGCTCCCTATTCCGAGTAGATCCGAAGACGGTTTGAAAATATCCTACAACCGTCCCAGTAACAAAGGGGGCCGGTAGTGCCCTCCCCCTTAAAAACAAATTAACTTAAAACGTTTCCCATCCTAATGCTTTTTTATGCCATAAGGTGCCCAACCTTATGATTGCCCTTTCTACCGTTCAACCTGTGTGGCTGCCCTATAGCGTCAAGGAACTCCTATCCCCCGATCCCAGGCTGCATTCCCCCCTCCGAAAAAGAGGGAAAAAAATGAGATGAAGGAAGAGTATATTCTCTACCTCTAAATTGTGAAAACTTGTTTACGAAAGAGAAACTCGAAAATTTTGCGAAGGAAAAGGAAATAAACTAAATGGATAGAGGCGAAACGTGAATTGACATGCAAAACAGTTTAAAAATAAGTGAGGTTACATAAATTTTCGGGAGAAAGGTTGATTTCAAACTTATCGGATTTTTTATTTTTTATTTCATCCTGAAATCGCTCTATCATTTTTCAAAAATCTTAAAATTTTTTCTAAAAGCTGCCTCGTCGTGTATATTTTAACATACACCACGACGGTCTCCTTTATTTTCGTCACTTCGGGGAGAAAGCCTCGCGTTCATTTAAAATTCATTAAATTCCCTCAAAACTTTATAGACAGTTGATTTCAATCAATAGTGTAAGGAAGCATTTTACAGGCGTTGCATTTACGGCGTTCATTTACTTTCAAACTATTATAAAACTAAAGTTTCTTCCTTTTGAAAAACTTTCCGCCCTTCCGCCCTTCCCCCCTCGTCCTCCCCTTACACGATTTGATTGAGTTAAGGTCTGATGCCTTTTGCGAGAAGTTTTAATTTTTGTGATAAATACACTCATTTTATGATCAATAATCGCGTTGTCATCACGACATGATAACCCCCTCCTCCTCCTCCCCCCAATCAAAATGTATAATAATATAATAAAAACGAATTAAAACGCTTTCATATGAAACTACGATTAATCAAGCTAACGTCTGTCTTTCACATGAGTTTCAGCCAATTTAACGGAGAATTTAGGATCATAATTTATGAATTTCATCGAAAGTTACGAACTCTGTTTGTTTGTCGGGGATCATGGGGTAGGAGATAATGACTCTGTCCGGGTTCAAGCTGGAAAGAGTTTACTAAAGGAAGGACTGGAGCTACCGGTCACATGCACACTCATTGCTAGAGTGGATCGAAAAACATAAATTTTTAAATTTGAAAATGCTACAGAGCGGAAAAGTTGTATTTTAGCCTCCATATTAACCATAATTTTTTTCAGATTTTCTGGAGGCCGATATCTGCTGCCCACAGAGGCCTAAAGTTTTTCAAAGTGTCATAAGGACCGAAAAAATTAGAGCCATATTTTGGCGCCAAAGATTTCATTTCCTATCGGAAATTTTTCCGGAAATATCAAAAATGAAAACGGTTTTACAAAAATTGAAGCCGTTTTTTATTTATGAGCAAAAAACGGCTATTATTAAACTCCCTATATTTCGTTCGGCTCAGATATAAAAAGTAGCTCCAATACTGTAAATCTGACATTATTTTTGAAATAACGATAAGAAATAAACTCTTTCGCACCAAAATACGGCTCTAATTTTTTCGGCCCTTATGAGACTTTGAAAAACTTTAGGCCTTTGGGGTCAGCAGAAGTCGGCCTCGAAAAAATTAAGGTTAATATGGAGGCTATGGTGCCCGATGGCGGCGCAGAGAGAGCACCGCACCGGGACCCCCCACCTGAAGGGGCCACAAAATTTTATTTTAATTATCATGTCAGTCAAATTCTATTACTTTAAAAAAACTTCAGACAGGCAAAAATTACCAGTATTAGCCGTACTAAGTATCGAGCAGGAAATTGCTCCAGCTGGTAGTCGAGAAATTTCCTACGAAGAATGCCAGGAAAACATTATGGTTTCAGGGCCCAGGGCCCGAGTAAGGTAATAATTTCTAATTAATAGCAATTGCCAGTTAAAAAAAGGGAAGAAAAAGTTTTTAAAAGTATTTTTTATTTTTAAAGTTTTCTTACCAGGGCCCCCGGATTGTCCGCTACGCCACTGGCCTGTGGCATTTTCAAATTCAAAAGTTCGTGTTTTCCGATCCACCCTACTCGTAACCCGAACGAAAAAGTAATGCAAAAAGTGTATAAAATGTTTGCAAAACAAATGCAAACAATTTATATAAAAAAAAAATGCAAAAAATTTATATAAAAAAAGTACCAGCATTATTATTTTTTTTATCATTCATAAAAAAATTTGGTCATGCGTAAATTTTGCAAAGCTTATGCAAATTTTTTTTTATGCACCAAAATTTGAGAATGCATAATTTTTACAAAATTTATGCATATAGGCCTTATTTTTTTAAATCATAAAGCAAGAAAATTTACAAATGTTATGCTTATTAAAGTTTTTTTTTCCTTTTTATGCATACTTATTTATGCATAATTTTATTGGTCGGTGAAAATAAAATTTTGCGGTAAAAAAAGTTTAGTTCTTTGTACATAATTTATGCATTTTTTTGTATAATTTATACATGATTTTTATGTAACTTATGCATCTTTTTTTCGAACGGGTAGCTGAGTGATAAATTTACATTCGAGCATTAAATATGCTGTATATTTAATATCTCTTGCCACAAGCATAAGAAATTTGTGCATAAAAAAATTATGCATTTCCAAATTTGTGTACAAATTATGTGTACACAGGACTTTATTTACGAAATAATTCTTTTTTTGTCCTCCAATATAATTATGCATAAATTAAACATAAATAACTATGCATAAAACGGGAGTAATTAAATAGGCATGATATTTGCAAAACCCTGTGGTTGACGATTTTTAGAAATAACAAGCTAATGCATAAATTTTTGAAAAATGAATATTTTTTGTTATAAAAAAAATTGCATAAACTAAAAATTAATTTATGTCTGAGCCCTGATGGAAGTTTTATTGGAAAAAAAAGGTCCAAAAAAATCTGTCTTGAACCGACATTAGTCCAATTTTGGTAAAATTTCCAGTGCCATACAATATTGGGCGACAGGGAATCAGCCGTAAGTCCAATTTTGATAGGCGTTACGTTACATTCCAGTCAGTTTTTTCGAGACTGATCCAAACTTGATCCAATTTAATATTTCCACTAGGTAATTTTTGTTCAAATTATACATTCAATTTTGCAAAAAAACTACGTATATTTGACATCTCTTTTCATCAGATTTTTTAATCCTCTGAAAATACTCTTTAGTATTAGTTTTAGCAACCCTGTTGAGCCTTGAAAAACAATTTAAGCATCTGTTCGAACAGAAAAAAAAAAATGGAAGAAAGAATGATAAATTTTTCTCCTCATTAAATGCAAAAAGAAAACGGAAATGCCGATAATTTCCTAACTAAACGCCTCCCATTACGAAACCATCCCTAGTTTTCCTTTTTTAATTAACATTTACATTTTACATTTTCCTTAAAGGAGAAAGAAAAAAAAAACGGAAAAGAAAAAGGCGAAGAATGTTCCCTTAAGAAAAATATTCATCTCAAACCCACATATATTAGATAAGTGGCACGGAGTAATGACTTGTAAAATCGACTTTTTCTTGCTCCACTAACTAACAAATTCATCATTAAAATGATTTTCCCTCTTTTTATTTCCCTTTTCCCATCTTAAAATAGAAGAAGAACATTTCCCTAATTATATAAAATTAAAAAGGAAGCGGAAGGGGGAGAAAGAAAAAAAAAAATCTCATTCAAGCTGATAACTAATGCATCAATTCTAGGTACGATTTTCTCCTGGCTACAAAACGTAATTACACTGACATTTCAATCACATTAAAAGCTTTTCTGGAATTTCCCCAACTGTTTCTGCAAAAAATCTTTTTGACGTAGGACTACGTCATACCCCGTAACCTGGAGATTTCTGTTCGTTTATTTGTTGGTTCGCACCTAAAAAATTATTAAATTATTTATTAATATATTAATATTAAAATTTTACCTTGGAGAATTTTAAAAAATTTATGGTCAAAATATAGTCAAAATTTCAAATTTATATAATTTTCGAGAAAAAAGAGCAAGTTAAGCTTATAGCTTAATAAAATAACATTGAATAAGTTAAGCTTATTGCTTTTAAAATAACATTGAGACAAAATTGCCGCTCGGGCGAAGCGAGAGCGGCGAGGTGCTAATAAAAAATTATTATTAATTAAGTGTGATTAATTTAAGTAATATTAATTTTTGAGCGTTTTTGCTCCAAAAAATCGAATTTTTTGACACAAAAAACTTAACATTTTTGGCAAAAATGTCATTTTTCCAATCAACAGCTTTAGCTGTTAGCTAAATAGCTAAGCAATGTTATTTTAATAAGCTATAAGCTCAATTTAAGTAATATTAATTTTTGAGCGTTTTTGCTCCAAAAAATCGAATGTTTTGACACAAAAAACATAACATTTTTGGCAAAAATGTCATTTTTCCAATCAACAGCTTTAGCTGTTAGCTAAATAGCTAAGCAATGTTATTTTAATAAGCTATAAGCTCATTAAGCTTATTACTTAATTAACCAAAAAAGCAATGCCTTAAATCGATAACTCTTGAAAAAAAAAATCGGAAAAATTTGAAATTTGCAGCGAAAAATCGCATTTTTGATATTAATAATTTTTTAGGTGCTTAGAGAATTTTAGAAAATTTATGGTCAAAATATAGTCAAAATTTCAAATTTTAATAATAACTAAATAATAACAATTAAATAATAATAATTTAATTTTAGGCCTAACTACAAAAACTTTAAATAATATTTTGGCTATTTGAAATTTCATTTAATTAGATTTACAAGAAATGAGCTTAAAATTAAATTAACAAGAATATGAGTTAAAGCATTGTTTTAATGTGCATTGTTTTAATGTTTAAATTTTAACTTTGAAGACTTTAATTAAAATTTTGACTTAAAAAAATTAACGGATAATTTAGAAAAATTAATGATGAATTAAAGAAAAAATCAGTTTGCAGTTTCACAGTCTGGCCCACAAGAAGATGAAAAAAATAATCAGCAAAGGCAGTGTAAGTTTTTCTTGGAAGTAATTAATTTTAGATTTTTTACCCTTATCATTTTAATGTCCGTTTGTTTTTTTTACGATTTACCATAATATTAAAACAGTACCCCATAGACGTAGTCCTACGTAGGGATATGCTGCCATATCCCAATATAATTTTTTTTTTTTTTTTTTTTGAACGTTGTTTTTATCGCTCGCGTTATCTTTTTCCTTTAAACGAGGGGGGGAAAAAATTGATAATAAAATAAAAATTATCAAACAAAGCGAATCCGAATAACGAACCTTCTTTAATATCTATTCAAAAAATCATAATAGCATACACTCACACAAGCCGACCTCATATTAGAATTCTCTGCTATATCCAAAATCCAATTTCATTCAAACACAATTTCCGATTTTCTTTTATCGGCAAGTTTCGATATAAAGTTTTTCTTCCTCTTTTTTTTTTTTTTTTTTTTTTTTTTTTTTTTTTTTTTTTTTTTTTGTATGGAAGAAGGAAAGAACTCGCAACCTCTTAACTTTAAACCGAACTGGCATTTTTTTTTAAAGACATCTTTTTGTGGCTTCTTTAAAAAAAGCAAAAGGGAAAAAAACGCTTTTAAGTTTAAGTTTGCATAAGTACTATTAATTCGGATTTTTTTTTTTTTTTGTTATTTTTAAAAGGAGTATTTTCATTTTATAATGAAAAAGTTACGATTGTTTTATTTCAAAAGAAATAGAAAAAAAATTTCAAACTTTTTCCTGTTTCAATTATTAATTATTTGGGCACTAGAAAAGATTTTATTGTGTATTTCCAGACGTTTGTGATAATGTTTTTGAAGTAGAACTACGTCGTAGGGCTCGATCCTGGGGAAATCTGTCCAGGCATCAAACTAGTCACTTTTTCCCCTAAAAGTCACTTTTTTTGATAAATTGGTGGATTTTAAAAAATTTCCTGCATTAAAAAATTTCTATTCAACATTCGGAAGTTGCTCAAGGAAAGGTTTTTTTCACTAAAACGCCATCTTTAAAAATAATTTTATGTAAAGTTGTGAAGATTCCCAACCATTTGTCCTAATAAGAAAATAAATTCCTAATCCATTTTTTCAAAAAATTTCAGTTTCTAAAATTGTTTTTTTAACTATTTTTTTTTTCTAATTTTTAATTTTCCTAAAATTTTTTGATTCCTGAAATAAAATTTCTTAAAATCCTTAAAAAAAAATTTCCTAAAAACCCTTTAGGGATTTAAAAAATTAGGACAAATATTCACTTTAGAAAATTTTATTTGAGGGTAAAGAATTTTATGAAAATTGAAAATTAGGAAAAAAATGTTTAGGCTAAAAATTTTTGGAACCAAAATTTCTACGAAAAATTGATAAAAATAATAAGGAATGTAATTACTGACGTCTAATACGTTAAAAAATTTTTGGATATACTTATTTCAAGTCACTAAATTCCTTCCGTCAGGTCACTGAAAGTCATTATTTAAACCATTTTTGGTCCCTAAAGTCACTAATTTTTCTGGGCGTAATGGGTTCGATGCCTGATCGGTTTGTCTGTGGGTGTGTCGGCCTGTTCGCATATTTTAAATAATATTTTTAAAATTTTTAAATAGTATTTTGACTATTTTTGTTTTTTAACTTTTGGCTTTTTTTAATTGTAAAATTAGACGACATGAACGCACAGTGCCCAGTCCCTCCGCATATATTAATATTATTACATATTACAATTATTATTATTATTATTATTATATATACAATTATTTATAGTATATACTAATTATTTTTATTTGCAGAGTACCAAAAAAAGAGTTTATTACTTGTGTGTCCCTGCCCTTTTTCTCTTCTTTTTTTCCTTTCTGGACCTTTGAGTATCGAATTTTAGTTTTATTTTTATTTTTAATAGGTTTGCTTTTTTTAATTGACTGTATGAGAAGCCAACAGGACGAAAATAGTTTTTTTCTGTAAAAGGTGACCATTTTGGCCCAAAATCAATGCCTGGATAATTTCCGTGAAATTTGGCAACATCGCAGTGATCACATTCGGTTTCTGCGACGGAACGGAAAAGCTAAGCACTGCTAACGCCACGCAAAAGTTCAAATTTCGTAACTGACGCCATTCTGTTCAGCCAAATTTGAGCTTTAAAAAAACATCCTTCCTCCACCACATAAAAGTTTTGATCATGCTCCATAATCATGCTCCGTCGAAAAGTCCAAAACTGCCTGTTTTAACCCTTTCCCCCGAAAAATTAAGACAACAGATTCACATGCTGTTCTGTTGTGGCTAGTTTTGGTCCGCCTGAGGAATAAATCCTCATACTCTCCGATTTTGGAGAGCGTTCCCCTATCCGCCACCTGGGGAGGCGCCCGATGGGGGACTAGCCAAAAACCCCACACGGGTTGGTGGGACAACTCGGTCCCGGGCCACCGAGAAGGATGCCATCCTCCCAACGGCACGAGGTCACCAACCTCGTACTGGTCGACATGAAAATGACGTCCTTTCCACATCGATCAGCACGAGATGGGTGCCGCATGACGTAAGGAGGATTTTACCCCTCTAGATGGCTGACTTAGAACTACATTAAAACTAACTTAACTTAAAAGCTAAACTTAAAACTAACTTAATTTTAATTAAGGCTTAAAATTAATACATGTTAAAAATTACAATACAGTTTACACTATTTTAAAGGCTTAAGCTAAATATTAATTAAGATTGTACAAATGTACAATGTACGGCATTGGACATTCATACAAGACAAGATTGTCGTTTATACTCTTCGACAATCTTTACCGGTAAGATGATCCCGATCTTTTTTGCGAATCGCTTAACCGCTTCAAAAAAAAACTCTAGCCAACAGCTTTTTAAATTATGCTGCTGTTATATAAAATCACGTTTTTTTTTTAAGTTGTAAAAGGCCGTATCGGGCCGTAAATTTTTTTTTAGATGGAAATAAATAAGTAAAAAGTGAATGAAGGTAAAAAGATAAAGATAAAAAATTTGGTCTTGTAAAGCAAGATCAAACCTGAAGAGTTCATGCCAGACCTTTACCAAACTCATACCCTCTATATACCCTCCTTTACCAAACCTCCAACTCCACCTTTACCAAACTCATACCCTCTCGCTGAATTCGTTGAACCTTGGCTGACGTTGGACCTTGAAGCTTGCTGACTGCGTTGCGGCTGCTCCTGAAATAAAAAAAAAAAAAAAAATGCAAATTATAAAGGGGGGGGGGCTTGGAGACCCTCACAATGGAGTTTATCTCCCGCGGTATGATTGAAATAAAAAAGTTAAATCATTTTAAAGCTTAATGGAGACCCTCACAATGGAGTTTTTCTCCCGCGGTGTGATTGAAATAAAAATATCATTAAAAAAAAAAAAAAAACGCAAAAATTTATAAAAATTTCGGATTTCCAGTCGTAAAAGGTTAAGACCTTCCGCATTGGACCGGCCGTCTAGGGAACTATGCCATCAGAGCTAGCCGGAGACCTATCGGCTTTAACTCTACATATGTACAGTTAAGGCTTGCGGTGCGCCAATAACCTCGGACACCCAGTCATCCGAAATGAAACCCTGGAGACTCTCACTATGGAGCTTATCTCCCGCGTAATCCATGATCGAATTGAATAGAATACACAGCCTAATAAACTCTGCAGCCCCAAGAGAGGAGCCGACTCCTAACGTAACGATTCGGGGGGAACTTAACACTAAACCCTTAACACCAATACCACACAAGGCCAGTCGCTGGGTCGATACCTAGGCCTTCTACGATGGGAGACCAAACCTCCTGGTTTGCCTCCAAGCCGAAATAATTATTTAAAAAAAAATTAAAAAATTAAAATGTAATTGGAAAAAAAAAAAAAAAAAAAAAAAAAAAAAAAAAAAAAAATCCCGTGATTGAAAAAAAAAGAAAAATTATTTTAAAAAAACACTAATGTAAATTCAAATTAAATTAAAATAAAGTAAAGCCGCACTAAAAATAATTTAAGTTTAAAAAAAAATTAAATTAAATAAAAAATAAAATAAAATAAAAATACCGATGTGACTCTGGCGAAAATCAGAGCCACACTGAAGATAGGAACCTGAATCAAGACAGCTCTTGCATACTCATGCGCAGACATCATGCGCAGACAGCCCCGCTGAATCCAATATGGTGGTTCAAAAATTTTAGCTGTAAATTTTTGCGAATCTAATATTTAATTCGACTAAATGTTAGATTTAATTACATTCTAATTTACCAAATTAATTGATTGCAACATTTCGAAATTCTAATTTAAATGTACATTTCTAAACTTAATTGACGAAAAAAGAAAAAAAAAATCGCGGAAATGCTATTTTGAATTTTGTAAACAAACCGCCTTGTTGCCGGAATTGTTTCGTTTCGTGAACGTACTCTAAAATCTAAATAGTCATTCAATATGGCGGCCGGTCTGTTTTGTTTTGATTCAGTGAATCAATGTTTTTCGTCTTATTTATTTTAATTTCGATATTTTAAGTATGGAATCGCGTTTGGAAATATAAAATAACATTCATTTGATCGAATTGAATGAAACATTGTTTGGTGAAGTCGTAAAGTTTGTATTTTTTTACTGGACTTTTTTTTTTCGGTTTTACGGTCGAGCAGTAAGCTTTGTGTAATCACGTTTTTCTTACCGAAGTCAATAGTCTCAAATGAAATCAGCAATTACCGTTTAAGTTTTTTGGTTAATTGTGTTACTGCTAATATAATTTGTAAATGCATATGAAGAAAAAAATGCTGATGGATTGTGTTCTGCACCTTATGAACCATGGATATATTTTTATTGATTCTGAATACTTATGACTTGGATGCTTGTTGATTCTGTGTAATCATCATAGGGGATTCTTTTGCACAAATTCAGGCACTTAGAAACTCATTGAAACTATCAAAATTGGTAAGTCATATTACCCTGATGGCTGCTGATTGTTTTCGAGTACTTGCAGCTCTGAGAGCAGCTGGTTGAGTCTGTATTCCTCATAATGCAGGGATTGATAACATTTTGCTTATCTTCATTTTTTGGTATCTGAGGTATGTAAGTTAGGTTTTGTAAATACCTGATGTATTATCGTTCACCTAACTATAATCCAGTATTAAATATGAAATTTTATAATATTATTCAACACATAGTAAATAATGTTTACATGCATTATTCTGCAGTTTTTAGTTGCAGACTTTTGTTAAGCGGAATGGTCAAATTGATCATCTCAAATCAGAGATTTCAGTTGAAATGTAAAAGTTGTTATTGAGCCTTATCAATATTCCTTTTTATAATTTTGAAATGGGTGTTAAATATTAAGCCGAATAAAAGAATTTTTGGCACTTAAAGGGAATGAAGGAAAAATGGCTTCAGTGGTATTATGTTGAAGAGGAAAAAAATTATGGGGGCCGATTTCAAAAAAATATTAAAACTGTTGCACCTGGTTTTAGATAGCTCCAGTGAAATCTTCTTAGAAGATGCTAAAGCCTAGAGGAAACTTTCAGGTGCAGTTATGAATGTATTTTTATAAAAAAATTTTAAAACTAAAAACTGGGATGGGTCCTTTTAACAACTGAATGCCAAGAACTCCGCACACCATGTAAAAACCTGCATAAGAATGTAACAATAGCTCCATATAAAAACCATACTTAACCGAAACCTATTTCCCTATTCATGACATGGAGGATAAGAAAAATCCTTGGGACAAAACAAAAAACTATTTGGGACAAAAAAATATTTTTTGTTAATTTAGGTAATAATCAGGCAATTTTTTGTTTATAGATTTTTATTTTAACTTTTTTTATTTTTTTTTTTTTGTTAACATTATTTTTTTTTACAAGGGGGGCAACTTCCAACAAAGGGGGGCTCTTTCAAATTTAAATTGAAATTTTTATTTGTCAAACGGATATTAGGGTGGCTCAAAAATTTCAAAAATTCGCTTTTGACTTTTTGGGCATTTCAATTTTTTTAAAAATTTCCACTCAATTTTGAATATTAATTTTAAAATTTAAAAAAATTGAAAATGCCGAAAGATTTGAAATTTAAATTCTTTATTTTGGAGAACTTATGAAGTTTAGTCAATTAAGTACTTACATGTTTGGGCTTTAAAAATGCAATTTTTTAGAAAAAAGAAAAGAGATGAAAATAAGGAAAAATAGGGTAACATAGGGTAAAAGATGTTTGGCATCGAAATTACATTTGGGGCATTATTTCTACATATTTTGGGCACGTTTTGACTATTTTCAATTTTTTCAAGATTTTCTGCCCTTACCCTGTTATAGCCATTCCCGTTTTTCTACTATAACCCTGCCTGGGCGGCGAACGGGTCAATATTTTCGAACCTAATATTTTTTTTTTAGGAAGCTCAATACATAACCTATAAAAGACAATTTTTTATGTTAAAAGATGTTAATTGGACGAATTTTTGTAATTCGTCCTAAATTAAGTACCAAAAATTTTGAAGTATTAAAGGCCAGCTCTGCCGTGAAAAGGGGAATCGACCTGTCGCACATGTCTGGGTTGGCCATGTTTGTTTATGTTTAGCTTATAAACAAACATGGCCAACCCAGAGATGTGCGATAGATCGATTCCCCTTTTTACGGCAGAACTTTAATACTTCAAAAATTTTGGGCTTGGGCAAAAGTATTTTATTTCGTCCTAAAAACAAATTAGGCTTATTTTTACATATAAATGAATGATTTTTTGCCCAGGAAGCAAAAATTAAAGACTTGACCTTCAAAATAAGCCACCCTAACGGATATGCTACCGTAAAACGAGGTGAAATTGACCACTAATTCCAAATCAGCTTTTGGCTTTTCTGGGCTGATTTCTTGGACATTTATTGTGTTTTAAGATTCTTCATGATTATTTTGAAGGTTAAGACAGAGCTAAGCTTGAGAAAAAATTTGGGCATCGTTAGTACAAATGTCCTAAAATTTGAATTTTGTTTTGTTGTAAAAAAAAGTAGGTTTTTTGAAAGTTGTCAAGCTTTTATCTAAAAAGAGCCCGTTTAATTTCGCGACTATTTTTTTAACCTGGATATTTTTGTTTATAAATTTATTTCAGTTAAAATCCATTCGTTAATATTAGCATTTTTTTTTTTTGTTTATAAATAAAACTAGCCTTAAGAAAAGGGTTCTAATCTTTCAGGTATGGGATGAAATTGGCCAGGGTCGATGCACTAGTTTTTTATTCTTTTAATTGATCTAATGGTCCTTAATTTTTTTTTTCGACTTTTGAAATAGAAAAAGCTACTGCTTTAGTCAAAGTTGAAAACTATGGTCCATTTCACCCCGTATTACGGTATTTTTACGTGTAGGTCTTTAATTGAAAACGATTCTCCATACCATCACAATCACTCAAATAAATTATTATACATAATCAAATCATTTTTGCAGCCATTTTGCCGATATTTGCCCCCGAAGGAAGTCTTAAATGAAAATACTAAGGAAGTATAAAATAAAACTCGTTTATTCCCCAACGCAAGACATACGGTGAATAGGGGAAAATGAAGTCACAAAATCGTGGCCTCAAAATAAAGAATGAAAATCCATCCATCCTCGGGAAGGCTGGATAAAGGGAAAGGAGGGAAGGAGGGGGGAGGGGAGAAGGTCGGGTCGGGTCGGCGAAAAGCTTATACAAGATTCGAAAACGGAATCCTGTAATTTAGATTCCACTCGATTCGACGACTCTTCAACAAGTTGCGGGGCGCGAATTTTCGTGGCTTGTAAATAATTACAAAAGATGGAAATGACAGTTTACAGTTCACTTTTTAGAGTTTCGTCTCTCTCCCTTCCATCAATTTTGTTTTGTATAAATATTTTAACTTAAACCGGTATAAACATGCGTTTTCCTCCGCGAATCTTTTTCCATGTCGATTTCGTTAAGAAATTGTAAAAAGCAAATATATGCATAAAATGTAAATTTTGCGATATTTTCCAGATAAAAGGTTAAGTGCAGTACTAAACGACACTTTTTTTTTTTTTTTTTTAACTTCTCTTTTGTAATTTTTTTTTTTTTTTTAACTTCTCTTTTGTAATTTTTTTTTTTTTAAACAAGACTGAACTATAAATATAAATAAATCGTTTAGCATTTTTCATTTTTATTGCGAATCGTCGGGGGGAGGGAGGGAGGGGAGGGAAAAACACGACTTCTTAGTTTCCTTTTGCGGTTTCGGGTTTAAATCATCCTCACGTAAAGGAAATTGAAATAAATGATCTTTTTGTTTTTGTCACGTACACATATCGTCAAGATTAATGATCTGGTGGTATATGTGATACTTTACAAAAGCCTATATTTTCTTTCGATTAGGTTCGGGAAAAAGCGTAATTTATTGCTTTTAAAATCTTGGATGTGTTCAGGGGGAAAGGATTATCCCTGTTGTTAATCCTCCTCCCCGAGTTTTGAATGATTATATTTGTCGAAGACTGACGTTGAAATATGTTTTCGTCTTAATTTACAGGTGGAGGAGATACGGGAGATGATAGATAAGATCCAGGCAAATGTGGAGGAGGTGAAAAAGAAACACAGCTCCATTCTCTCAGCACCACAGACCGATGAGAGTAAGTTTAGTTTTTTTTTTTTTTTTTTCTTGTTTTTTAATACCGGAACGTCCAAAGTTTGTAAATGGTTCGTCTGAGAAAAATGATTTTCCTGAGAAAAAATTCGCTTCCTCTTAAGGCACGTTTTTTTTTTCGAACTGGAGCTTTGTCTGGAGATCGTCCCAGGATCTAGGACTGCAAAGTAGTTTACGAGTCAATCGAATGTTGATGGAATTTTTTTTATATTCCGGTCATCGATTCTTCAGAAACTATGAACTGGAATTTTTTCAGAATTTTTGCTTATTTACATAAGCATTTTTAATGTAATTAAATGTCCCAAGTTACCTCTCAAAGTCCCATTGCTCTTATGGGATCAGGCACCCGAAGTGGGATATTTACAAAATTTTAAAAAATTCTATACTCGATCGTACGGAAGCCGTGAAAGGTCTAGTATCTATGTTTTTTTTATTGTTTGCTCTGGAACAAACATTGTCTAATAAGCAAATGGCCTGTTCCGGAACAGACAGTTTTTAATTTATTGTCTGTTCCAGAACAGGGAATTTACTTATTTAAGGTTGTTTGTTCCGGAACGGGGGATTTACTTCTTGAAGGTTGTTTCTTCCGAAACAGACATTTTACTTCTTAAAGGTTGTTTGTTCCGGAACAGGCTGTTTACTTATTAAAGGTTGTTTGTTCTGGAAGAGGCAATTTATTTATTGAAGGTTGTTTGTTCCGGAACAGGCAACCTACTTGTTAAAGGTTGTTTGTTCCGGAACAGGCAATCTACTAATTGAAGGTGGTTTGTTCCGGAACAGGCAATTTGTTAATAAAGGTTGTTTGTTCCGGAACAGGCAATTTATTAATAGAGGTTGTTTGTTCTGGAACAGGCAATTTACTTATTGAAGGCGGAACAGGGAATTTACTTATTAAAGATTGTTTGTTCCGGAACAGACAATCAATAATAAACTCTCTGTTCCGGAAGAAGCAATTAATCGAAATGTGTCAGTTCCGGAACAGACAATGTTTGTTAAGGAACAAACAATAGAAAAATAACGTAGATATTTGACCCTTTAGTGCTTCCGTACGATCGATTTACGGAAAAAAACTAGAAATGAATTATTCTTCGCACTAACAGCGATTCTATTAAAGAAAAACGATCTCGTCTTTTAAGGATTGTTAAATATTTTGATTTGTATTTTGAAATTAAAACTTTTTTTCGGTAAAGATGGAGCAATGTTTGTAAATGTTCGCTAAAATTTTGAATTTTCACCGCGCGTTGTCACGCGTAATTAAAGTCATATGAGCGTCTTCATTATTAAAGTTTTCAAAATTTTTAATTAATTCCCTGAATCATTTATGGGAACTGTTCTGGACATGAAAAATAAAAATCTTTTCTTTCGTCCGAACAATTTGCCACAATATTTTGATAAAAAATAGTAGATTACATATCAAGTGTGCAGGTGGCGTACTGCAGGCCGTAACCCAGTCGAGGCCTGCAAGCCACCTGCATGCCTGATATGTAATCCACTTTTCATTACGAGGGCGGGAAACGAATTTTTTCATTTGTTGAAGCGGGAGGGAAACTCATTTCCCTCCCGCTGTGATGAAAAAAGTATTTCAATTGCTACGCACGTTTGACTCGTAAACTACTTTTTTCAATCTCCAAAATTGCTACTTTTTGTTCTAATGGGCAAAAATGATGCAGCTTTTGCATTTCATTTATCTTTTTTAAACGTCACATTTTCAAATTTCATCATACGATAAGAGGAAACTTGGCGAATGATGAAAGTAAAATGATGGACAGACGTTTTTAAAATATGACCCACCTGTGTTTTTTTGAATGTGTTAAGAAAGATGTAAGGTTTTTTCCCCTCCGCTCTCCCGCTCTTTCGTCTACTATATTTTTCTTCCCGAGAATTTTTTTTTCCCTCAAAATGAAATTACAAGTTGGTTAAATCGGGAGTTTTTGTTTTTGGAAAATACATCCTCCCTTCTTTTTTTTTTCTTTATTGCCTTTGTAAGTTTTTCATTGAGGAAAAAAACGAGCGTATTAAAACAAAAGCAATTTTTTTTTTTTTTTTTTTTTTTTTTTTTTTTTGCTGCTGCTGCTGCTGCTGTGCTGCTAGAAAAAAGGCAGTAAATTGTTTATCTTTTTCGAATAGAATAATGATCGTAATATATCCCCTGCCTTATCTCTCACGTAGAGATTCCAGACGTTGCCTTCGCCTGAGAAATCTCTTTGTTTTTCGATGTGTTATACTGAATTTTCGCATCCCTTTTTCACTTATGAATTTTGTCGCATAAAATATTTGAGTTATAAATCTGAAGCGGGGGGGTTTCATTTGTCGGGAGCTTGTGATTTGTAGTAGCTTGAGAGCAATTAGAAAATTGTTTTACAAGGATCCGTTTTGGAATCCCTTTTTGACGGGTCAGGTTTATAATTTTTCTTTTAATTAACCGAAAGCAAATAAAAGGCGAACAGAAATGGAGTCAGAGACATGGCAAAAGAAAAAGGAAAAGGATTTTTAAACATTTTTTCGTAACTCACGTAAGGGAAAAGAAATTTTTTTACTAATTTTTTCAGGGAAGAAAGGCTTCTTTTCCCGTTCAGTTATTCTATTTCCGGTGTTGCAGCGAACTTCCCGCCCCAGAAATTGCGGACGGTATCCGTATAAACAAAACAAAAATGGCGGCTTATTTTTCTCCGTTTTTGTAGTTTACCTAAAATAAAATTGAACTCTAAATGAGAAAATAATCATTTTCATCACTCATAGATGGAAAATGAAATTTCCCGCCCTAGGGAGTTTTAAAAATTGCGATTTTTAGCTTTTTTTTTTTATTCGTGATGAAAAATACATTGCAAAGCAGGTGCGTCGGTAGCTTGCACGTCTCGACTGGTTACGGACCGAACGTAACCAGTCGAGACTTGCCAAAAACTCCAATCTCGACGTTCAAACGCTACCTAAACACTTGGTATGTAATGTTCTATCTCTTTTTTAGTAAACAATGAAATAATCATTTTTTTTTTTTTTTCAAGAAAATCAAATTTAAAAAAATAAAAACAGCCAAATTTTTAAAATCGGTACTCCAGAAGTCTACTAAGCTATAGACGTCATCGTGTAAATTGTTTTTTTTTTTTTTTTTTTGCTTTTATTTTATATTTTTTGTTGACAAAGGACTAAAAAATCTAAACAAAACAAATCCTTTTTGACCGATGACGTCATTAACTATGTGGACTTTTGGGGTACCGAAATAAAAAAAAAAATTGCACAGAAAAAAAAAAAAAAAAAGAGCCAAATTTTCAGTAATTACCTTTGCAATAATTTTCTTCTTGCCAAAGCACAAAAAGCTTCATTTGAGACATAATTGCCTTACAGTGATACAGAAAATGGCACATTTTGAAAAAAATCGTGGACATCTGAAGCGAAGGGGTCATATTCTATCTTTTTTTGACGTTTATAAAACGTAAAATGTTCGCTCGGAATCCGGAAAAATTTTTGAAACAAATTCGTCGAATTTTGGATCGAATTGGAAATACGAATTTCTGAATTTGAAAATGCCACAGCGCGGAAAATTTGCATTTTAGCCTCCATGTTAACCTTAATTTTTTCCAGATTTTCGGAGGCCGATTTTTACTGCCCTCATAAGGGCCAAAAAAATTACAGCCGTATTTTGGTGAAAAAAAGTTCATTTCCGGAAATTTTCCGGAAATTTCAAAAATAAAGTGAGTTTTACAGCAATTGGAGCCATTTTTTATATATGAGCTGAAAGAGGTACAGGTAGTTTAATAACAGTTGTTTTTATCTCTTTAATAAAAAATGGCTTCATTTCTATAAGACGGTTTTAATTTTTGAAATTTTTGGGAAATTTCCGATAGAAAATGAACTCTTTCTCACCAAAATATGGCTCTTAATTTTTTCGGCCCTTTAAAGACCAGGAGTCCGAATCCGATGCCGTTGCCGGCCGGCTGAAGTCTTGGGTCGATGCCGATGCCGATGCCGATGCCGATGCCGATTCCATATTATTTATTTAACTCCCGATTCCGATTCCGGCACCGGCACCCGTTGCCGATGCTGACGCCACCAAGTATCGATTATATCCGATGCCTCCTCTGATTCCGATTTTTTAGTGAAAAAAGAAAATCATAAGAGCCATTCTAGACTATTTATAAAATCAGGGGTCCGATTTCGATGCGGATGCCGATGCCGATGCCGGCACTAACATGCCGATTTCGGATATTGAAAAAAATCCGATGCCGCATGCCGATGAGCATCGACATCTAACAATTTAGCAGTGCCGATGCCGAATAAAAAAAATCGGCAAAAAAATCGGCCAAAATTTTTAAGCTTCGGACCCTGCTCTTTCGCCCCAAAATATGGCTCTTCATTTTTTCGGCCCTTTAGAGATTTTTAAAAACTTAAGGCCTCTGGTGGCAGCAGAAGTCGGCCTCAAAAAAATCTGAAAAAATTAGGATTAATATTGAGGCTAAAATGGAACTTTTCCGGCGGCATTTTCAAATTTAAAAATTCGTGTTTTTTGATCCACCTGGCATATTTTACTCCGTGAGATATATTTTCGGCTTAGGCACTAAATCATCTGCGATAAGGACAGCGACCCTTGCTTTAAAAAATTTTATCTGTTTTCACAAGATCCAATTTAAAATTTCTGTTTGGCAATTTTTTTTTTTTTAAACCGTAGGGTCGGTTTTCCTTATTGCAGTTGATTTAATGCCTTAGCTGAAAATATATCTCATGGCGTATTATGTACTAAGCCTCCTCCGCATAATAATGGGGAAACAACAAAGCCTTCTACCGTCCGAATATCGACTTCCTAAGCCGGCGTATGAGAATTTTCAAGCTTCAATGAAAGTCCATCCCTGGTTTGCATAAATCATCTCTACATGAAAAAAAATAAAAAAAAATGCAGAAGTGCTACTTTTTTTTTCTCGTATATTTCTATTTAAAGCCTTGAAGGCCGAAGACAATTAACGTGTTAATTAATTGTCATCGTTTTAGCCTCCCTACCTACCGTAAATGGGACGAACCGTTTTGAGATCCGTTAGATTTTTCTTTCTTTCTCTTTCTCTTTTTTTTTGTGTCTCTGTGAATTTTAAAGCGAAAACCTCCGAAACCGCTTGAACACGTGCGGGTCGGTTGAATGTATTGTGTTTGAGCCGGGAAAATTTTTCCTCCTCACTATTTTCCATCTTATGTATTTTTTATTCAGTAAAATGCGGCTTGGCTTCCATAGCGACGACTGTCTCCTTTTGTGTGTCGGGTATAAGTTTTCTTATTTACGATTGCAGGAAATGGGAAAAGTTTTTCGTACCATGCGATTTTAATAAAATAATAATAATAATTTTATGAGGGGGATCCTCCGTGAGTCGACTCGATTAATTAGCAGTAAAATGTGAGATTTGCGATGATGGGAAACGAAGAAACTATGAAATTACGGTTTGAATGGCACTCCGATTTTTGTTTTTCGATCGATAAGATAAGAAATCAAAACTTCCAGTCGATGTTCATTTTTAGAAAAAAAAAAAAAATAGATTAAGTTTTTTTTTTGTAGACAAATAACCGAATCTCGAGGAATGCAAATAAATAAAAAAAAAAATTCTGTCTTGAGAAATTATATCTTCGAAAAGAGAGCGGCGGCACCTCCTGTGACGGCGGTTGATTTTTCTCGAGGAAAATGACTGCAATTTATTTTCACCGCAAAAAAACTTGCAGAGATTCGCTGTCTTCCTTGCTTCCTTTGTATTCTCTCATTCCCTTCCCCCGTTTGCTTTTTTTTTTTTTTTTTTTTTTGTTTTTCCCAAGAAAATATTGCAATTCTTCGCTTAAAAAGATTTTAACAGATAAGAAAAGAGAATTTTCATTTAAGCAAACAACAACAAAAAAAAAAAAGAGGAAGGCATTTTTTGATGGAACGTTCTATTGAAATTAAATTACCGTGAAAATAGTCTTAAAGCTTGAGCAAAGTTTTTTTTTTTTTTTTTTTTTTTTTTTACTGAAAGTTTTTCGCGGTTTTCGAAGAAAACAAAAGGCGACTAGTGGGCAGAATGAGTTGGCTAGAGAAATATCCTTCAAATTGACTAAGAACTGGGACATAATAGCTAAAAAATGGCTCAATTTAAAAAAAAAAAATTTCTGTGAACCTCTTAAAAAGCAGTCCTCTTGGGGGCGAAAAAGTGTTTTTTTTTTTTAAATAGTCCCGCCCGGTACAGGGGGCTGGAAATTTTTCTGACACAAAAAATTCAGTTTTACGATGTAAAAAGAAATTTTATATTTATTTTAATTCTTAACTTTTGACAATTAGAAAAATTTTTTAATTTTTAATTGCCTCTTTTAAAGAGGCCAAAAAACTAAGTTTATAATGTCTTTGGTCTCCTTCAAGAGGCTAAATATTAATTTAAAATCATGGTCTACGGACAAATCTTGAAGCCAAAACTTCGAATTTTAAACTCATCACGTGACCGTTTCTTATGGCGAAACAATGCATAGCGGCCATTTTTAAAGTCGCCATTTCGTTTCGCGTTTAGTTTATTCGTTTAGTTTTATTCGCCATTGGTTTCGAGTTTAGGGGGACTTAATAAGAATTTTTGATTTTCTATAGTTTTTGTTGTCCTTAAGGAGGTTAAAAATCGATATTAGACCGCAGAAACATGTTCGAAGAAAACAGGTCGTGACGTGTTGTGAATCTTGTTCTTTCCTGTTCTGGTTCGATTCTGTCTTTGTGTGGTATCGTGGGCCTTATTTTCTGAATTTTTTTAATTTCGGCGAACGCACCCCGTAATTTTTTTATAGCACCCGAAAGAAGATGCCTAATTTTTTTCAGATTTTTTGGACGCCGTTTAGCCATGTCGCCTAAGACCCAAAAATTTCGAAATTTCCATGGAGACCGAAAAATAAAAATTTTATTTTTATGTAAAAATTCTTATTCGGATTTTTATGCAGATTACAAAAATATAGTTAGAATTTATTTATGACCAACGATTACTGTGCTGGAGGACGGAAATTAAAAGAATTTCGCAAAAAATTGTTGCTGTAGCACATTTGGCATTTTGCTAATTTTTTCACTTATTTTGGCCTCGTCAAAATAAAATTTTCGATTTATCGGTCTTTATTGGAATTTTGAAATTTTTAGGTTTTAAGTGACGCGGCTAAACGACGTCCAAAAATCTGAAAAAATTCAGGCAACCTTCTTTCGGGTGCTAAGAAAAAATTAGGGGATGCGTTCGCCGAAATTAAGAGATTCGGAAAATAAGGCCCACCCTACCGTGCTTCAAATTAAAATCCGAACATAATGGTTTTGAGCTTACCATCTGCAACTCATTTGTTTAGTCTGAAACAGGTTTTGACTTTTTCCGGCATGTTCGAAGCAGGTGGTGACTTGTTTCAACTTGTACGAAACGGGTGGTGACTTGTTCCGACTTGTTCGAAACAAGTGGTGACTTGTTCCGGCATGTTCGAAACAGTGGCAATACACCAGCTGAAAGATCCTAATGAGAAATCCGATAAACGAAAGTTTTGTATGCTTTGTATGGAGCTTAAAATAATTCAAAATAAAAAAATAAAAATGTTCGAAACTGGTGGTGACTTGTTCCGGCTTGTTCAAAACACGTGGTGACATGACATGTTCCGACTTGTTCGAAACAGGTGGTGACTTCGTTCCTCTTTTACTCTGTCTTGTCCAATGTTTGCAATTTTACTCCTCTTTGTATTCACACGCAATTTATGATTATCATATTGCTGATATCGGAACTGACGGAGAGTCGAAAACTTTTACCAATGGTTTCATTTTTTTTCCTGGGAGATTTTCTACCCTTCGAACATAAACAGGACCCAATTTATCATTAATGATTTCCCCTGACCATTTTGCTGCTGTGGTATTTAACCCGTGACGTCCTGGGTTTTTAAAATTTAATTTATTTTTATTAAATTTAAAAAAAAAAACGAGGGACCGATTTTCCCCGATTTTTTTTTCTTTTTTTTAAATAGGTAGCGTTAGGGAAATTTTATTTTTAGACATCGTATCACGTTATCCTCAAATTACATAAAAAAGAAAAGATGGAAAAGTCACGGAAATTTTTGATTCCTTTAATTCTAATATTTTAAACGTGAAGATAAGGATCGAATCTTTTTTTTTTTATTATTATTTCGGTTCTAAAAATAAAAAATTGTGAAACGTTCGTTACACGTTTTTTCAAGTTCAACGGATTTTCAAAAACTTTTTCATTTTTTTTTTCATTCCTCCCCCTCCCCCCCGTCGAGCAGCCGACCTATTCTGGAAGTTTTCGATAATATAATCACTGATGTAATCGGATTTGCGGGATTCTATCGTCACTCGTTTACTCGGGAATTTATCAAATCCCTTAATTGATTTAAAAAACGAAAATATCTTCCCGTCCTTTTTATTTGGGGGGGGGGGGGGGGGGGGAGTTTTTTTTTTTTTTTTTTTTTTTTTTTTTAGCGATTTCAGGTGTAATTTTATAATTTTTGATCAAGGGGCATTCCGTTTTTTTTTCCTTTCTTCTATTTCATTTTCCTTCAAAGGAAAAGAAAAAAAAACAAGGGGGCGTTGAGAAGCGAACCTCAATAAAAAGCGACACAACACAAATAGCTTTTCATACGTAGAATGCGAAGAATTGAAAGAGATAAACCAATAAATGGATTGAAGTGGTTTTTGATCGATTGAACTCATTGAAAATGTTTCGATGTTCCATCGTAAAATCATCTCTTTTTTTTTTTTCGGTGGAACTTTTCTTTTCGTATGCATCATTCGAAAAATAATCTTTTTTTTCGGGGTCGCGGATGCAATTTTCAAACGTTGATCCCTTTTGTCAGCGATTCTCGTTTTTTCGTAACAGATTTAGAAACGATTAAATTTTTTTTTTTTTGAAGTATTATCCTTTTTTTGGGAGGAACAAATGTCAGATTACCTATCTCTCGGCTGAGAAAGGAAAAGTACGAAAAAACCCTTTCCTCCCTTTTTTTTCATCCCTCTCTTTCTCTTTTTCCCAGTTTTTTTTTTTTTATTGTTTTTCGATATATTTCTTCCTTTCATTTCCCTGCCCGATCCTATAATTTAATACGGTATTTTTTTCCCTTGGGAAACTGGGTCAGGATTTTGACGATATATTGATGCGTTCAATTTAATGCTTAAAAAATTAATTCGAAAACCAATTTTTCACGAAGATATCCAAGTTTTGAAAATTTATTAAGTGGAAAAAGCAGGGCTGCAAACGGAACCGGGACTTGAACCAAGTTCTGGGTTTTTTTGAAACTTTTTTCTGGGACCTGAACCCTTACTCGAATATAAATCATGATTTTTTAAAAGCCAGACCTAATTTTTTTTTTTTTTTTTTTTTGGCGCAGACTGAACTTAACATTGAACATGAAGCATGTTTTTAAAAAACAAACAAAGTCGAACCCGCGAATACGAACCCTATTTTTTTTAAAGACCGAACCCGAACCCGAACCCGAACTGAACCATATTTGTTTTACAAAGACTGACCCCGAACCCGGACCTGAATCATAATTTTTTCTAAGACTGAACCGGGACTCGAACCGGGATTAAAAATTTTCTGCACTTTTCAGTCCTGGAAAATAATTGAAAAAAAAAAAAAAAAAAAAAAAAAAAGGGAAAAGTCAATAATGGACCGTTTTCGTTTGTCAAATATTGTTGCTTTTTTGTTTCCCAAAAATGATTTATGATTTTCTTTGTTTCTGTAGCATTGACGCCGCTGTTAGTTTAAAACTTGAATTATTCCATTGTTGTTTCTTCGTTAATTGGTTATGTGTTGCACACTTGTATTTTCCATATTTTGCGATCGCATTTGAAATTGCATGACAATGATAAATACGTTGTTGTTGTTGTTATCTTTATCATTAATGTTTTATTAAGTGGCTGAGTAATACATTTAATTTGATTATTAATTATCCACGTTCGCCGTTTGTTTCTCTTTTTAACCGGAATTACATTTTTTATTCAGTTCGATTTATCGATTTTTAATTGTTAATTAACCGATTAAATAATTAATTCATTGATTTATTAGTTGGATCATATTTTTGTATGCTTTGCCCCGCTCGTGCCGATCGGGGTCGTTGTTCTTGTTTGCGATATGATACACTGTAAAAAAATTTGTGTAATTTTAACACAATTTATAATTCAAAAACGGTCCACGCATTTTTATTTGTCAATAATAACACAATAACAAATATTGCCTAGCAACATATGTCAAAATAACAATAACTGTTTGTCAAAATGAACATAAAAAGATTAACAAACAAAGTGTGTAGACCGAGTTTGTTAAAAATACACAAAATTTTTTACAGTGTAGGAAGACGGATAATTCTTGATCCGACTTGTTCTTGCTGTTTGTCGGTTGAGCTCTGTCCGTCAGTCAGTCTTTCAGTCAGCTTGACCAGTTGGACAACAGGCCATATGAATTACACACTTGAAGAATCTGAGAAAGGCCGTAACTGACAATGTCAGTTGACTGTCATCTAAAGGTTTTTAAAAGCTCCGACTGACAAAGACTGGTTGTACAGTACAACTGACAGTGTTACACAATTGAGAAAAATCAATTAACCTGTAACTAGAACTTTCTCAGTGTTAGTAGAAGAGCTGATGTCGGTCGTGAAACTGACTGTTTTGTGACAGTGATGGTGACATTCAACTATACTATCAGTGTGACTATAGTCAGTGATAGGGGCTATCACTGTCAGTTGCAAAATTGACGTTGTGAGCAAATGAAATTTTTTAAATAGGTTTCGACGGGCAATTTTCAGTTTTGTGCAGGTTTCAACCAGCAATTTTCAGTTTTGTGCAGGTTTCAACCTGCAGTTTACAGTTTTGTGCAGGTTTCAACCAGTAATTTTCAGTTTTGTGTAGGTTTCAACCTGCAGTTTACAGTTTTGTGCAGGTTCCAACTCGCAATTTTTAATGCAATTTTTTCTGTTTCATATTTTTATTTGTTTATATATTTATAAATTTTTTTTTTTTTTTTAAACCACATCTTTAGGACATTTTAGGGTTTTCTGTAAAGATTTAAATAGAATTTTCGCATCGCGGTCACTCTGAATAGCCTAACCCTTACTTTCGCCAAATCATTATAAGGAAATAGATATCCTGTTGCTTTTCTCGTTTCAATATCCCAATCCGCTTTTGAAAGAAATCGGGAAAGCCCGAGATTCGGGCGTAATAATGAGATATATTTCAGCTTTTCAAGGTATTTTCGTCTTGAGGATAATCACAGACTTGACGACACCCACAACAACCGTGGGTGTTAACTTTGTACAGAGGATTCGTGTTTTCGTAGGTGTGGAACATCGCAGAAGACGATCATTAGGCTTTAAGAAAAAGTGTAGGTTTGCTAATAAAATCTTAATCCTGCAATTAATTTGATTTAATCTTTCTTTCCTTTTTTAAAAAAAAGAAAAGGAACAATTGTGTATCGTTAGTAATTATCGTACTTTCCCCTGTTAAAAAAAAAACTGGAAAACATTTCGAAAAAAAAAATTGATTTTTAAATTTGTTTTAATTTTAATTTCAATGTTCTTTGAAATTTATGACAATATTTTCAATCCAGGAATGATCTGTCGAATCGAATTTGATGTATTTTGGCTCCTTGAATAATTCGACATTCCCTAGCATATAATGATCCGGGTCGCTGTCATCGTACTTACTGTACCAGTCGCTAAAGGTATTCGTTTGGTTATAAGGAATTTTAACATGAGGAAAATCCTTTTCGAATTTTTTCACGTTTTCGTAACGAACATTAAAATCACCCAGTATAACAAAAGGCACGTCGTTAAATTTTAAAATTATGTTTTCAATCATTTTTAAATTATCCATATTTTCGAAGCCGCCTTTTTCGTCATTCCATTCCCCGTGAACCCCGCATATCCCGATTTGCTTATTATGGATTTTTCCGAGGACGCATATCCCACCTTTTTCTTCCCTTGAATTCTCCACAAAAACGACCGTATGGTTTTCGTATTGAAATCCGGATTTGAATGAAATCGCTAATCCGTACGAATGTTGATAAGTCTCCGAGTTGTGTTTGACTTGAGCTGCGCTAACGACGTAAAAAGTCCTTCCTAATTTATTGAAAATTTCGACGGATTTCGGCTGCGGTCGAGTCCAAAACTTGTTGTGAAACCGGACTTCCTGGAAGGCGAGGACATCGTCCTCCATATCTTTCTCCAACAGAAGCTCGGAAAATTCGTCCGATTCCACGAAAATCTGCTTGTAATTCCTCGTGGCCAAAGACATAAGATTTGGAAGTGTTTTCGGTTCAATGCCTTCGGTTCTTCCCTCCGCCGAATTTAATTCCGTATATTTATCTGTTCCCTCGGCGAATGTCGTTTCCGTGGATCCTTCCGTCCAAGTCAGTTCCGTGGCTTGAGTTGTTCCCTCTTCCGAATCTGGTTCCGTGATCTCAGTTGTTTCTTCAACTAAAGTGTTCGTCGCCATCGTTATGTTGGCAATGGATTCTGCTTCGCTTTGGACTTGGCACCATACAAATATTGTTAAAGATGCAGTGACCAGGGTGGAGAGGATGAAGTAAGACACTAAAATATTTTTAACGGTTTTTGTTTCGTTTTCCACTTGGGTCATGGAAAAATTCATCGAAAAAAAAAAAAAAAAATTCCCGTTTTTCGACTACATTCACACGAAAACCGTTATATTAAACCGTGTCAATGACTGAACTTACTTTAGAAATTTTATCTTCTTTTTTTGGTATCAAATGGTAAGACGATGATAAATATTGATATCTCTAAATTAAATATTTCGGTTAATCCTAATCCTCTGAATCCTTATTTATTTACATTTTAATATTTATTTTAATTTATTTATTTATTTTTTTTTTTTTTTTAATGGCAAAGTTTTTAAATCTAGAAGGCACGGAACGAACCTCTTCTTTTACCAGACGCTTAGTCTGGAAGACCACACTACTGGTAGCGGAAAAGCCTAGACCATATTAATTACATTTTTTGTCTATGTTTTGCGATCCCAACTGTGGAAATGCTGAGACTAATTTAAAAATAATTAAAAAATGATTAATTAATATTAGTCTAGGTTTTGCAACCACCGGTAATCGAGTCTTCAAGACTCCACGTCTGGTATTTTCTCAGCGTGATACGGATTTAAAATATCATTTTATTTATTAAATATTGTATTTCTTCAGGAAGTATCCATATATTATATCCTATATTTCAAGTCTTGATACTATCCACACATTACTATCAACACGTTTTGGATATCGCCATCCATTTTTTTTTTCTGTTCGTCACATAAAAATACTTTTTGCGGCCACTGTAATACACTTTACTATTCTTTTTTTGCCCTTCGATATGAAGCACAGCCATTTTTATTTAAATATACTCATTAGTCATGAAAAAAGTATTCCGTTTAAGGTGTAACCGAATTCAAGAAAATAACGCGACAAACTGACCAGGAAATAAATATTTGGCAATAATTATAAACTTGCTGTTTACCTGTTTGATGAAACTTATGTTCCCTCGTCAACGATAACAATAAGACGATCGTTGCGATTTATTGCATTGAAACTGAAGCTTCCTCAACTTAAAAATATAATATTTAATAAACTTAAAATATGATACTTAATTAACTTTTTTATTTAGGTATGGGTTATTACTATTTTTTTTTAGTAGATACATGATTTTTATTTAGCCTTACGTTTTTATTTCGATATGGATACTCCACACTTAAAATATAGGATATATATTAGGGTGGGTCGAAAATAAAAAAATTTGGATTTTCGAAATGGCTGAAAGCGCAATCGCTGCGTTTAATTATTTGTAAAAAAAATTTTCCTTTTTGAAATTTTTTTAAAATGGGCTTCATTAAGTTGGCCCCCCACCTATAAGATTTTTGAAATCGATGGTTTGTACCTTTTAGTACTCCATTAGTACTGTTAGGTACCAGCAATAAAATTTTTTGTACCGAAATAATTTTCCCGGAAAATGGAAAATTAAAGTGAGGTTCCAACTTAATGGTAGAACCCCCCTTTTCTCCCCCCATGTCCCAAAATTTGCAGGGAGCTAGTACTTGATTAGTACTGTTAGGTACCAGCAATAAAATTTTTTGTACCGAAATAATTTTCCCGGAAAATGGAAAATTAAAGTGAGGTTCCAACTTAATGGCAGAACCCCCCTCCCCTCCGAATCCACGAATCTGTGGACCAAAAAATGGAAAAATAATAAAAAATGTAAGTACTAATGTATAAAAATTATTATCATCATTATCATCACTATAAAAAATAATAATGATAATGATAATAATAATACCCCGCAAAAGGGAGAAAAAATAAATGAATAATAATAATAATAATAGTCCGAATAATATAGTCCGAAAATTTTTGAACATTGTCGAATAAATATGTGTTTGCAACTCGATGCCCACATATTTTAAACCATATCAGTTCCTAGGAACTATATGAGCGGAATCTTCACATAATAATAATAATAATGATTTATTGAAATAAAAAATTTAACAAATTTAAACTTAATCTATGTAACAAAAGGCTTTTTTCTGCCTATCCGTTAATCATAGGATTATTATTATTTTCTTATATCCGGTGGGTCTAAGTTCCAAAAACAAAATCAAAATCAATACAAAACAATACAAAGAGCCGTTACATTATTGAATTTGATCCAGTAGCCATTTTTTTAGAGCTTTTTTCACTTGCCCAATTTTAATCAATTTTAAGATATTGGAGGGAATTTTGTTAAAAATTTTTGGTATGTTAAATTTTAAGCATTTTTCTCCAAATCTTGTGAAAATGTAGTTTTGAAGTTTCGCGAGAGGACCAAAGTTTTGGATATAGTTTTGGATTCCATAAGGGATGAAAATTCGACTTTTGGATTTTTGTGAAAGAACTACCGTTTCTTATTGGATTTCAACGCAGGTTTCCAAAATGAAATAGGTTTGCGTATAACTACTTTTGCTCTTGAGATGCAGGCCAGATATGGCGTAAAAATGGCAAAAGTCTGAAATTCCAATATTTTTATCGCATTTTTCGCAATATCTCAAGAAAAAACATCGATAGGGAACGATACTTTTTTCACAAAAATCCAAAAGTCGAATTTTCATCTTATATGGAGTTTTCAAAACTTTGGCCCTCTTGCGAAGCCTTAAGACGCCATTTAAAAAAAATTCAAAAGGAAAAAATTTTTATAAATGATAAAAAGCAGCGATTGCGCTTTCAGGAATTTTGAAAATTCAAAATTTTTGATTTTCGACCCGCCCTAATATATATGGATACTTCCTGAAGAAATACAACATTTAATAAATGAAATAATATTTTAAATTCATATCACGCGTGATCACGCTGTGAAAATACCAGACGTGGAGTCTTGAAGACTCGATTACCTGCAGTTGCAAAACCTAAACCAATATTAATGAATTAGTTTCAAAATTAGTCTGAGAATTTCCACAGTTGGGTCGCAAAACATAGACGAATTATTTAATTAATATGGTCTAGATTTTCCCTCTACCGGCAATGTGGTCTTCCCGACTAGGCGTCTGGTATAAACTCTAGTCTCACACGCAAGTGTGTCTTTGTTGATTAAAAATCGATCTTTAAAAAAATGGAGCCAGCAGCCCAGTTATACACCCAGAAATAAAAAACGGCTAATGGGAAAACAAAAATAGTCTTGTGACAAGACATTCTTGTTTTGTTTCAAGACATTTCCTTGTTCTGAGTGTAACTTAATAGTATGCATTCGTCGTGGCAGCAGATAAATCGTATTTTCCTTTTCACAGAAAAACGAAGGCAAATCTAGAAAAATAAAAAATTAAGAAGTCTTCGAAATTTTTTCCTGAAGATTCCTTAATATTTCTTTTTGCAAGATTTGTCTTCGTTTTTCCCGAATGATGCGATTTATCTGCTGCCACGACTGATGCATACTCTTAATCATAGTTTATCGCACTAGAGTAGCTCAGCACAGCAGGTTAGAGCATGTCCCGCGAAAGGTTAAAAATCGCGGGACCATATTCACCTCTAGTTGCAAACTCTCTGGAAAATGCTGCAAACAGTTGCAAACTTCTCTTTTGTTTTTGATGTTATTTTTTTGTGGGAATGAAATATCCTAAAAATTTTTACTTCAGCGGCTGCATTTATATTTCTCAAGCTGTTGCTGAATTCCTGTCGTTTCTTAAGGCCTTATCTGGGACAGGAAAATCCAGTTTTTTTGTGAAACTGTCGAATTGGTGATATTTAAGACTGGTGGATGGGATGATTCATTAAAAAAGTGGAAACTTAATTTTTTTTTCCTTTAAGCTTTAGTTTGAACAAAAAATTTTAATTTTTGCTAATGTACGTAAAACCTGAAGGAAAATAAAACGGATATTTAAAATGGGTGACCTAAATTATGTTGAATTCGAGTGCCATATCGATAATTTTCACCAATTTTCCGTTGGGCCCCTTTTTCACCCGACAGGGGCCGACCCCTTCAGTGAAAAAACATCTTCCTTTAGCGTCTATGGCCTAAAAACATCAATCTTACTCAGTTAGAGGTCACATTTCTGCTATTATCATAATTTTGTAATTTTTTAAATTTTGACTACAATTTTGCCCCCTCCTGGAGGGCAGAAATATTGTTCTGGGGGGATAAGAAAAAAAATGGAGGTAGCTGCACCTCTAAGGAGCGCGTATGCAAAAAATCAAATTTTTCGGGTCATTTTAACCGTCCGAAAAAAAATGAATGCGAAATTAAGACATTTTACCGTGCTTTTTATATGGGAAAAAAAGGTGCCTTGGGGCACGGGTTCCCGTTGAGATAAAAAAAAAAAAATTTGGATTTAGACTTTTTGAATTATTTGGAACCGATTTGGGGGGTGGGCCGAAAAAAATTCGTCAACACGGTATTTAACGGGCACCCTAATGTAGACAGACAAGAGCATTAAACCCCAGAAACGGAATAATTCGCTAAGAAGAGATAAGAGAATAAAAAGCGAAAAACAAGAAACTGGTCGCAGAGCATACCGAAGCAAGGAATATGGAAAAATAGTGTCAACCAGCTAGACACGTAACAAGCTCCAACAGGTTGCTGCACTCAAGTCCAGTTTGCTTTAGGTGCAAATGCATAGGAGCAAATGTACAGTGAGTTGTTACGCTCAGAGATACGCCATTTTCGGATGTATAGTATGTTGCTATCTTTCTCTTAATCCAACATCGTGACCAATGTGTGGTGGTCGATTTCAAGTGTCTGGGATATTGCGAGTCACTTGTTTAACAATATCCCTCCATTTGTCCCGGTCATGGGCCTGTCTGCACGCCTTCTCTAGGATTGACTTTGTCAATTTAGAGATTAGTTCTGCCCACCAAGTAAGCGAACGTCCCCTTTCTCTTTTGCCTTCTAGTTTACCTTGTACCGGTTACTATAACTTATCGTAAAAGTAACTACTCTCTTCATTTTCCCTATTGCCATACACTCGATTTCCAAGCCTCCAGATAAGTAGTGGACTAGAGATCAAGTCCACAACGTAGCGATAAGAATGATAGGAAGACCCAAGTTAAACATGTAGATCTCAATGTGATTTCTGAAACTCACGGATTGTCGGATTCGCAGCTGAAATATTCTTCTTTCTTTCTTTTCGGCACAATCAGGACATGAAGCCCTATGACCCAGAGCCTACCTTCACCAAGTTAGGTCTCTTGTGTAAGGTTTAGGTCGTACCTCTTAATGTATCAAGTGACGAGCTCGAAGATTTGGCAATCATATCACAAAGGTATTTGACCAATGAGCGGGACCTACTTTATTTAAACAGGGAATCCGAACCCTTTGACACATCAGTCTTCTTCACATTATACACATATGGGTATCAGTGGTGAATGCTGGTGGAAAAAATCCTGACTGTAAATCAGCTTCGAACCAAGACTCCACACGATCATACGTCACTCAGCCGACGCCATGTCTGAGATCAATGGCCTGTCAGAATATACCTTTGATCCGCATGGTCGGTTCTGCCCATGCATTTGCATCCAACTTGTTTGGACCTGCAGCAACGTGTTTGAATCTGCTAAGTTTCTATCTAGTTGAACACTATTTCTTGCTTTCGGTATGCTCTGTAGCACCTTGTTCTTCGCTATCCTTTTTATTCTCAATTTCTTGTGCGGCACATTCCTCAAGCCGCCATACTTGGTTCTTTTCAATTCCATAGGAGTAAGATAGACAAAAAATGTATCGGAATCAAATATGGCGGTGCTCACCTGTACTTAACTTAGGGACAATTTTAGCCAATAGGAATGCGAGAGGAAATTTCGCGTCTCTATACGTTCAGGAAGTCAATTCAATTCAAACTCGCCATATTAAGTAAGGGTTTTACTCTAAATAAAAAGGTCTCTAAATCCTTATCCGCACCCTATTACGGCATTGGCTAACGCTCTGCAGATACTATCAGTTCCGACAGACAGATCAAAACTAGTAAAATTCCCGCGTTTGCAGGAAAAACTGGAAAACGCAGAGAACACAGACAACCCGACTAAATCAGCAGAAGAGGCAAAGAACTACCCGAGACCAAATCAAGTCATCGACAAAGACCGATTATTAGAAAAGCCTGATAAAAACCAAAGACGGGAGAAGACCTAATGCTCAGACCTGATCACGAATATAAATCCGCAATCATCGAGAAAAATTTTTTTCACGAAAGAACGAAATGATCTTATAAAAGATCACATCCTTTCATTTCCGTCAAACAGAATCCCATAAACAAGAACCGAAAGGTAAAAAAAAAGAAAACCTAAAATTTCCCGTTTTGACAACTGAAAAATTTACATATTGCCTTTGAATAACAAGTAGCGACATCGAAAAGTATCACGATCGGTAAAAATAAGAGGATGGTGGGAGGGAGGAAGATAGGTTCCGGAATAATAAAAAATACCGTAGGGATGATGATGCGATTGAATCGAGGACAGTAAAGCGAATATGAGTCAACACTCGACATGGAAATGACGCTGACGTGATCAATATCGTTGCGGCTGAGCTCAGACACCGTGACGCTATCGCCCTTGTTCCCATTTTCTTAACTGTTGCTGCCGGGGATCGAAAAATTTACTTTGAAAAAAAAAACGAGAAAGAAAAGAGAAAAGAAAAGAAAGAAACGAAACCATAATACCGTTATCCTCGCATGTGTATTTTTTTTTTTTGTTCCTTTCAGTCGCCGGGATCGTAAATGACAAAGGAGGGAAACAGTTATATTCATTCATAAGAGCATGAACCTTCCCTTTTCCTCTTTTTCCCATCCGCCCTAAACGAGGGAAAAGCGAGGATAAAACGGGGAGAAGTGTCATCATTGATTATAACGAAAACTATGGCCCGAACGAAACGAGCAAGACATTTCCTGCTCCGACCAGACATGTAACCGGAAAACAGTTAATTATCTTTCAAACATGTGAGCGTGAGAGCTTTTTCTTTTTTTTTTTTTTCTTTTTCTTTGGGGAACTTTTGTTCGTCATATAACCAATTGTGGCATTGGGTCACTTTCATTGGTTTCCGCAGATGGAATTAAAAAAAAAAAAAAAAAAAGGAAAAAATGAACTTCGGAAATAATGGGAAAGTTTTCTTGGGATTCACAAACGGATCTTATACGAGGGAAATAACAGTTGTAATCTAGGGAGAATCGTACCGATATTGGGTTTGTTTTGGTAATTAGCTCTATTCCAGCGCCTGATTTATAATTATAGCGGACCATTTAATTAGGATCTGGTAACGATTTAGTCGTAATTCGATTATAATAAAGACTGCAACCGCAAACGTTTTCGTCAGATTCTACGACAAATACGGTCTACCACGGTTAGATTTGATTGGCTATCGCTGAAGACATCCAGCGAACCTGACAGAATTCCCCCTTTCTGCCCACAACTCATTTAACTGACTTCTCCCGGTAAAGCCATATTTTGAAAATAAGTTTGTGGCAATTATGAGATATAATTTCAGACAATATTTCTAATTCGAAGAAAAATCCCAATTTTTAAATTGAAAAATTTATAAAAACTCAAAAACATGAAAAAAATTTTTAGTGGGCCCAAATGCTATTGTGCCCAAGTTACGCCCTATTTCTTTTCAAAATAAATTATCCCAGCTACAGCATTTTCAATCCATTGGACATCCTGTGGATTGTCCATTACATGTCCAGTAAATATCCAAATCCATGGGATATCCATAGGACGTCCAAAGGACGCTTTTTGGAACAGTGAGGAGGACATAGGTAAATTTAATGGACGTCCAATAAATGTCCTGAAGACCTCCTCGGGACTGGATAAACTTTGCTATCTGGGATTTCCTTTGAACAATTAATTTATACAACGCTCATAAAACTCAAGGAAATCATTTTCGAAAGATTCATGTCATTCTAGTCTACATTTTTGTCTCACCGTTGAAATTCTGGATGTTGGGAAAGAACTTCAGCTTTATTAAATTGATGACTTTGAAAACCTGTTCTCGAACATAGTTTTAATATTTATAAGTGTTTCATTTTGGCCGCCAGCTTGATTTTCATTCGAACATTTTCTGATTCCCATAACTGCGTGACTGCACAAGACAGTTTCTGCGTCTTCTTATCAGTCTTTCCTCCATAATGTCTAAATGCATTCCCTCTACACAGTAAAAAATATTATGTAAATATGTTAAAAACGGTCTACATAAAGCCTATGTTAAGTTATTATGTTAAAAAATCAACATAACTTGTTTGTAAACAGCAAAAAAATGACAATCGTTAATGGACGCAGAACATTAAACAAAACAATTGTGTTATTTTTCTTAACAAAATATTTATGTAGACCGATTTGGACATACAATTTGTGTCAATTTTAACATAAAATTTTTTACTGTGTATAATTTATCAAATTTTCCGTCTTTACGCCCTCACTATTTTTTTAATCCCTTCTCTGATCTCTTTCGTCCAAATAAAAAACCCATTAAAAACCAAAAAAAAAAGAGCAAAATATCAATCCTTTCCCAACTGAAAATTAAACTGTTTATGATATCCACTGATGGAAAACGCTTTATTTAACTTCCTATTATCTTTTTCAAAACCCTCCCGCCGAGTAATGTTTGCATTAAATTGAAAGGACACTTCAAGACTAAATAAATAGGGGAAAAAAATAAATGAAGGCGTCTTTGAGGAAAAAAACAGGAAAGGCTCATTCAACCGTGAGCTTTTTTATGTATTTTTTTTTTTTCAAAGGCTAAAAGCTGATCGAGTTTCCTTTTCTTCGTTTCCACGCCTATTATCACCGGTTTCTTCCTTCTTTTTTTTTTCTTTAACCGGAAAAAAAAAGTTTCTTTAGAGAAACGAATGGATGAACGGATTCACACTTCGAAAAGAAAATAAAGGGAGAGAGAGACAGATTAGTTATCAATCAAAAAGGTTCCAATTGAAAGGAAAACAGGGGAGATTAACATCATTGACATATATTTTACTTGTCGAATAAAGGTCAAGGGCCGAATGATATTCCACACAGAAAAGGTTATACTGACGTAATAATTCTCTTTTCGACTGATGGGAGAAGAGCAGGAAGGAAAAAAAAAAAAAGAAAAATAATTGAGAGTTTTGTTTCAGTGTCATCATTGTTTCCCGAGAAGTACAAAAGAACACGAAAAACAAATGTTTTTCTTGAGAGAGTTGAAAAATTAATCGTTACGACTTGAGAAAGGAAAAAGAAGAAAAAAAAATGATAAAAGTGAAGCCAGGAAAAAAGTACAAAGAAGAAAGAAAATGCGGTTAGCTCTTACCGCGCTGAATCTCGTAACTTCATAACCGCGACAAAAATCGAATCAATCGTTTCCATTCATGTTATACGACAGATAAAGAGTTGGGAGTAAATCATACAAATGTTTTGCTCCCTTTTCTTCCCCGTTCTCAATTTTTTTAAGCCGTCTAAGTGATGGTTTTTTAGCTTTTTTTTGGATGAAAAATCTTAAGTATTAGTTGTTTACAGGGATGGAAAGCCACCCGGATAGCAAAGTCTACCCAGTCCCGAAGACGTCTTCAGGACGTCATGAGGATATTTATTGGACGTCCTTTGGATTTACCTTCGTCCGCAGTGATCCAAAAAGAGTCCTTTGGACGTCCTATGGATATCCACCATGGGTTTGGATGTCCTATGGATATGTAATTGACAGTCCACAGGATGTCCAATGGATTGAAAATGCTATCTGGGCGTATTGATGTAAGCATGGGTTTGGTTCGGTTCTGGTTTTAAGCAGGGGTCCGAACCCGATGCCGATGCCGACGTTGATGCCGATGCCGATGTCTGTTGCAGCCGACTGAAATCTCTGGTCGATGCCGGCGCCGATGCCATTGCCGATTTCGGATTTAAAAGAAAAACTCGATGCCGATGCTAGCATGGGGTCCCTATTCGAGCGCCATTGTAACCTCGTGTAGGTCTTGAGAGAGAATTCAGCACTAAAAAAAAAGGATATAAGGATGCTAAGGGCCAGTAAGTGCCGATACTAGCATCGGCATCGGCCAAGATTTCCAAGTTCCGGACCCTTGATTTTTAGTTGAAGACATAGGCTTAAAAAACCCATTGTTTTTTGGTCTGCAAGATGAAGCTCATTGGTTTTGGCTCTACTTCTGTTTTTTTTTTCAACAAGTAATAAGGTTCTGATTTTCTGGTTTAATTTTTTATTTTTATTCCTAAGTACTCCCTACATTTTGCAACAATTAATTCACACCCCTAACTAAATCAATTACAATATTTTCAAGCCAAAAGTGGTCCGAGTGTAATTGGACGTATTCCGGCTTTTTCAATAATTTGAGCCTTCCAAGCACGTAATGATCCGGATCTGCCCATCCTTCTACATCGTCGTAAAAAGTATAAGTTTTATTATACGGAACGGTAACGTGTGGATAATATCTCCCTAATCCATTCACTAACTCCCAAGTGAGATTGAAATCTCCTAAAATCACAAACGGTATCTCGTCCAACGTCAAAATAATGTTTATTATCATTTTTAAATTATTCTCATTTTCATAGCCTCCTTTATCCTCGTCCCATTCTCCGTGAACACCGCAGATAGCGATTCTCTTGCCGTGGATTTTTCCGATGACGCACATCCCACCTTTTGCTTCTTTTGAATCTTCTACAAAAATCACTTCGTGTCTCTCGTAATTAAATCCGGAACTATTGGAAATGGCTACTCCGTACGAATGTTGATATGTCTGAAAATTGTGCCTCACTTGAGCCGCGCTAACAACGTAAAAAACGGTCCCAAGTTGATAAAATATTTCGATGGAGCCCGGTTTCGGGTCTCGCCAAAATTTGTTATGAAATCTCACTTCTTGGAAAGAGAGAAAGTCGTCTTCTACGGGTTTATCCCGGTAGAGTTCTGAGAAATCGTTTGAATCGACGAAAATCTGTTTGTAATTCCTTGACGCCAAAGAAATATTTAAACCGAAATGAATGAGATTCGAAGTCGGTAGAGCTGCTTGTTTCATAATTAACAGAGGCAGGATGGATATGGCTAGATCCATAATTAATTGATTAATTTGTTAATTTATTTATCTACTAAGCTGAGAGCAAACTGGAATTCATACCTGAAATAAAATAAAGGGGAAAAAAATATGAATGGAATGAAGTGAAAGACGTAAACGTTAAGCGGATACGTTACCCAGATAGCAAAGTCTATCCAGTTCCGAGGACGTCTTCTGGACATCAAGGGGATATTTATTGGACGTCCAGTGGATTTACCTAGGACCGCTCTGATCCAAAAAGCGTGCTTTGAACGTCCTATGGATATCCCATAGGACGGAGCTATGGATATCCCTATAGCCGGATCCTCAAGTTATTCGGCCACATCTCTCGTCATGACAAGATGGAGAGACTTGTGGTGCAAGGTAAACCGGAAGGCAAAAGAGAAAGGGGGCGTTCGCAAATTAGGTGGACGGAACTAATATCTAAATTGACGGAGCTAACCCTAGAGAAGGCGTGCAGACAGGCCAATGGCCGGGACATCGTTAAGCGAGTAATTCGAAATATCCCAGACACTTGAAATCGGCCACCACACATCGGTCACGATCTTGGATTGAGAGAGAGATGGGTATTCCACAGGATGTCCAATGGATTGAAAATACTATCTGGGTACATTCCACGATCTTACATACAGATCAAGCAACTCGGGTATCCCTCATATGGACAAAAAGGCAAAGGAATAGTTTAAACTTTGCTCGATAGATGGCTGGAGCTGTAGTCAAGGAATCACGTGATATGCCCTCCATCCAATCAACACTTTCAAAACCTTTTTTTTTATGATGGCTGCCAGATCACGTGATTCCCTAACTACAGCTCCAGCCATCTATCGAGCAAATTTGGAACTATTCTTCTGCTTCAAACTCGGGGGACATTTTTGTCCATATGAGGGATACCCGAGTTGCCTGACCTGTATGTAAGACCGTGGTACATTCTGCAGATAAATAATGGCGGCTCCTGCAGAAAACATCAGAAAAATGGCTGACAGTTGCCCATCAGATGAGCATAAAAGCAGAAGCTTCAGCGGCGGAAGATCAAATTTGGGGAAGCTGAAGTAAAGGAACTCTCAATAAATAAAACCAAGACAGCATTTTCAATTGATTAGACATCCTGTAAATTGTCCAATAGATATCCACAGGATATCCAAATCCATGGGATATCCATAGGATGTCCAAAGAACGCTTTTTGGATCAGTGCGGACATAGCTAAATCCAATGGACGTCCAATAAATATCCTTATGACGTCCTGAAGACGTCTTCGAGACTGGATAGACTTTGCTACCTGGGAATATAATTTCCGGGAAACCAAAATAAAGTAATATTCAACCTAGGGTTGGCAAAATTTTTACGATTATCATTAAAATGTGAAATTTCAATCCGAATTTGAACAACCCGCTTACCCCGACATTTTCAATCCTTTTGGACTGCGTACTAACTGAAGGTTTCCAATATCGCAAATTACACTAACAAAATAACGGAACGAAATTAATTCTTAAAAAAATGCTTATCGACACACACACAAAGAACGTAAATCTGAAACTGCATATGCACAAAAAACCTAAACAACCCGATTTCTCGTTAGTATGAATCATAGTTCGCTCGCGACATTCTCCGCTTTGTTTTTTTACAGTATAAGATGCCGTCTACTGCTATCACATACCAGAAATAGTCAATATTACAATATTTTTTAGGTCTTTTTTTTTTTTTTTTTTTTTTTTTTTTCAATTTTAAAATTTTTTTACAGTTTAATTTTTTGACCAACTAACCGGTTAATTTTCGATTCATTTTTACTCTGGTTAACCGGGTAATCGGTTAATCGATTTGCCAACAGGCTTTGCCAACCCTAGTTTCGACATTCTCCGCTAGATGAAGAGGAGCTTCGATGGTCACCCATCCAGAGGCCGTCCGCGATCGTTGAAGCTTAACTTCATTAATCGCGAGACGTTACCTGAACACCCGTGCCCTGTCGACCCCCCCATGGATTGAAAATGCTGTCTGAGCTAGTTGGGAGACCGAAGTAAAAGGTATCTAAATTTTATATAGTTCGGGGACCGAAACAAAAACTTTGATGATTGAAATTCAGGTTCTTATTTATCTGGGTTTGATAATAGAATCGTATTTTCTATCTTAAACGATATCAAATTTTATTAATAAACTTACACATTAGTATAGGAAGAGATAAGCAGAATAACCCAAAGCGACCACCTCCAGTTCAGACAGTTTAGAAGATCAGACTGATGACTTATGATCAATCCCGGGATGCCCGGAATATTTATATTCTCATTATGGGGGATCCTCGCACTTGGACCCCCCATCTCCCACCTTTTGAACTTCAGTCAAGTGAGATATCGAGACTAGTGGAACAATTGATGTAGCGTTGCCTTTGCCGACGTCTCGGATACTGTATTCAAATCTTAAAAGTTACAACAATAAAATCAGATTATAAGTAAAAAAACATGCCAAGTCAACCTCGACCTTGAAAACAGGAAAAAAATTCGACGAGTTTTTACATAATCGGGATTTCAAAAAAAAAATAATTCCGTTAAAACCGTCGCATTTCTGTAGTGTGGTAACTAATCGAAATCCGGCGTTTTGAAAAATTGTCAGCTTCGTTTGGCTACCGCTGAAGGGAACCTGGCTGAATAATTTTGAGTCGGAAATCCCCGTTACCTTGTGTTGTATGATTGATGTAAATAAAATTCAAAAGCGTTTTTTTTGCATTCATAGATTATTGACATGTTGATTAGATTATAGTTGACAATCATTCAGGGAAAATATTAAAACGCGGTTCAGTTGAAAGTAAATAAAATGATATAAACGAACGTTATCGCATGGCAGCCATGTTTGAAATGAGATCTTAGTTGAAATGATAGTCGCGAGATGTCGGTATAAAAGCTTGCAAAAACCTAAGCAAATTTATCGACGGGTAGCCCCGTGGTTAGGATCGCAAGTGGCAGGGGGGCAAACGACCATACTAAAGGGGGCTTTTTTTCCTTGATAAGGACTTTATTAAAACTGACGATTCCAAGGGGGGCAAATTTGCGTTCCAAGGAGGCATTGCCCCCCTGGTGGGGGGCAGGATTACTTACAACTCAAGAAATTTCTTGAAAAGTTCATTGCAAGAAAACTGATAATGCTAGGAATTTTCTTCTTCGAAAAAAGTTTTTGTGGTCTTAATCGAGGTCATGTATTACAACTCTTAGACTTTTGGGCCTGTACTCGAGGGGTGTCAAATACGAATTCCAAAGTCGTTTGCTTCTGCGCATAGGATATGATTGGCTAAAAATGGCGTAAACTTGTGGAAAAGATCCGAGAATCCCATTGGTCAATTCACCTCAAGGGCCTTTAAAAAGTCCACATAATGACGTAAGTCACCAAATCGACGGGTTGGCACAATATCCTTTTGACACCATGCCTGGACAAGCCTGGAGAGGTCTTGACCGGATGGGGCCTTTAAAAAGTCCAAATGATGACGTAAGTCACGTCACATAATTTCACGTGACCAAACCGACGCGTTGGCTAACTATCGCTGTTAAACTGTGCCTGGAGAGGCCCGAACAGGTCTGGACCTGTCTTGACTTGATATGGCCTTTAAAAAGTCTACATGATAACGTAATTCGCGTCACATAGTGTCACGTGACCAGATTGACGCTTTGGCACACGATCGTTTTGCCTGGGCAGGCCCGGACAGGTCTTGACCGGTCTAAATGCCTGTTTAAATTTGAAATCAAAAATATTCAGTAAAGATTTCATGATACATATTTTTTTTCGATCCTTCCGAGGAAAGTATAATCTTTTTCCTTTTTTATTTAATTTTAAAAATTCATTTTAATAAAAAATATAGAATTTCTCATTTTGCTGGAAGGGCATGCATTACCCGTCCATCTCGCGGTCTTGTTTACTCAACGACCATATTTTAATCTACATTATATGCTTCATCAAATAGGGGCTTTTGCGAAGTTTTATGTGCATCAGTTCCACGCTAGGTGATTAAAAAAAAAAAAAAAAAGTGATGGCACAACCTTTCTTTTGTAAACGGATTTTTTTATTAGTTTTTTTTTTTTTTTTTTTTAGAAATAATGTATTATTCGTTGCTAATGATAAAAGTTTGTAACATCCTTCATATTAAGCGATAAGTTTAAAGTCTTTTAAATGCTCTGCATAATTTATCATCCTTTTTTTTTTTTTTTTTTTTTTCTTTTTTCTTTTTGTCTTTATTCCCCTCCCTCCCAAAATTTCCGGATTTATCGGAGAAAATGTCCTTTTTTCCGGACCATTCTCTGGGTTACGAGAAACACGGAATATCGTTTTTCCAGCCATGTGCCTATCGAGAGAATTTCGATTTGCGCATGATCGTGATTTTCGATTTTACAATGTGTTGCAAATTAAGGGGTTCCCTTGCTTCCATCATTCCGTTTTCGAATTTTGATCAGCGAGGATGGGATTTTTTTTTTTTTCTTTTCCCTTCAGATTTATCTTTTTTTTTTCTTTTTCTGAGAAAAATGGATCGTTTAGCATCGATATTAGCTATTAAACGAAAAAGGAGAAGAAAAAAAAAATTATGGGAGAAAAAAAAAAAAAAGAGAGAGAAAGAAAAGAAAAACTTATCGCGATGGAATTGGAGATTTTCTCGTGGAGTAAATGACAACAGTAAAAACATGTGATTTTTTTTTCTTTTTTAGTGTGGGAGAATCATTTTCTTCTTCTTTTCTATTTTTATCTCTTCTTTTTGATTTTCGGGGTGCTTAATAAATGAGAGATTAATTTTTCTTTTTTTTTTCTTTTCTTCGAAAAATCCCGTGTTTGAAAAATTTCTTTAAGATCCTGCTTATTCGTATGTTTTACTCAAAAAGTTTTTTAAGTGTTTACTTTTTTAAGGAAAACTTGTTTCGAGCTTGAGGAAGTTGCAAAGTTTTTTTTTTTGTTTGTATATTAGAACTTTTTTCATGACGATATCGTATCATAAACGTCTTGTTAAAAAAAAAAAAAAAAATCACAGAAAGGTTAGGTGCTTAGGAAAAATATGGATGGTTTTTAGTAACTTTTTTTATAGGGCAAATGCGTGCGTTTGATGGCTCTTTTTTTTCTGCGTTAGTGTTTTGATAATTAAATTATGGAGGATTTGAATTCCTATCCTATTCCCCTTTTAATGCAATATTGGTTTAAGGGTATTAAGGTCTGAAACTAGATCCTTGGAAAAATTTCAGCCTTTTGTTTTTTTACTTTTGGCTTGTTGTCTCTTCAGTATTCGTGACTTATCTTCATGGTAATAAAAAGTTTAATCTTCAAATGTTGAATCATCTAGGACGAAAATTCATTCCGTTAAGAAGTTTTCGGGGCTTTTACTTGAAAAGGACTAAAAATTAAAAGAGTTTATTAAAAGTCGATTTATTGAGGCCTATTTTACAATAACTTTTACTTTGTATGCCATTTAATGCAGAATTATTGTCATATGCTTATGACATTATGTACACCCTGTGTCAATTTTTAGGATGTTGAAAAAGTAATCAAACCTTCATTTGTTTTGATAAAGCTCAACATTGCGATTCGTTTACTTTTTTTGAAATAAAAAATCGACTGCTCAGGGTCAAACACTTTCCGCGTGTTGGCTTTTGTATCTGAATCCAAACTCAAAACCAAATCTGATGCTGTTAACTGTACAATGATTAAGCTACCTTTTTGAGACGTTACGACGTTACGACAAACGACTTACCGTTGTTTGAGACTGCTCTGGGACACAACTGAGGGATCAAATTCAGGAATTTCGAAATTAAACGGAACCAATGTCTAATTCGACTCGTAGAAGTTGAAAGCAATCTTGAAAATCGGGCAAGGTCAAGAAAAAATGTCGATCATACATATCTACTCTTGAAAATTCTGAGAGATTTATAAATAGAACCTCATCCATCTGACCGACTAGTTCATCAGATTGGTACAGAACATCCCTTCTTTCAAGGTTCCTCCACATTAAATACATTTCTCTCCCTGCACAGAAGGAATATATGAATAATGATCTTCGGTTGGAGGAGGGAATTTTCCCTGTCATCATTACCGATTGAATTAAAGTCAACCGATCAATTTTATTTGGCAGATTGATACCCTTATAGAGAGGTTCATGCATGAGGTAGAGATCAGGTTTCAACTCAAAAATACAGTCTTTGCATCTTAGTGTAATTCTTGCTTCATTACAATCATAATTCCCTTTTAACATAGAGTGTAAAAGCATTGATAATCAACAAGAGAGACAGCTTGGAACACAATGTTGTAATCCTTACCACTCTTTGCGAAATCAAGAGCGGTATCCGAAGTTATAACCCAGTTGGAGTTGAAGTTTAGAACACAGTTACACATAGCTCCTCTCTTCATGACAGGACACGGCAGTCTATGAGACACAGATCCAGAATATATTTTCTGGCAGTTTGCTGTATTTTGTCGAGATCTTCATTAGTTTTTTCTGATATCAACACGTCTATTAATTTATTTGCATAGATTAATAGATGTGTTGATCCGAACTAGAATCTAACCATTGTCTTAATTCCACCAATGACTTCAACGATGTCACTATTGAACCAACCTCCACTGTTTGTAAGGGTGATTTCTTTAATTTCAATTTTGTTTCTGATCCAAAATAAGGATTTCCTGCTCTCCAGAAATGTATCTCTTTAATTCCCTTAGCTTCCTTGTCTACTTAACAATATACTTCTGCTGGCCATTTCTTGAGGGGGCGGCCAACTTCCGATCTCACATAATTCATTTGCCCCCCCCCCCCCAAAAAAAAGCGGAAAAATTTGTTAAAGGACGATTTTTTTGCATGTAATTTTTGGAGATATCGGCATTTTCCCGCAACCGTCCCTAATTTTGAAATCATTTTCGGAATTCGTGGCATAATCTGGAAAATTTTAGAACTCCGCAATCGTTCTTGGCATTTCTTAATACTAGTCAAGTCTTTTACCGTTAAAAGACTTAACTAGCGACATGGTTTTTATGGCACTTATAACAGTTGACTGCCCTAAGTTCGAATAATCCCTTTTACCGTTAAAAGACTTGACTAGTGTTAAGTCAATTGGCTGGCTTTAAATTTAAAATTTTGCTGGCCTTAAATTTAAAATTTTTCTTCTAATCTCGTAATATACATTACTGACGGTAAAAGCTTTATGTATGTTAGTTTTATTATCTATTGGAATTTTACCTAAAATTTTTTTTTTTTTTTAATCTTGAATTAAGCTCATTGTCAGGGATGCTATTTATTTATTTGCACCTGCAAGCTCCCAACAAACCCGTAACTGCCACGTCCTGTAAGCAAAAAAAAAAAAAATTAATCTAATTAAAAAGTTCATATCTGAACTGAAATTTTTTTTTCTTAGCTTAGCTGCTTAAAATCTGTCATCCGATGCTTCATCAAAAAATCTTCCCTCCCTCTATTTTAGTCGCCCAATTTGAACTACACCTTCAACTAATCAGTTGGCAGTTTCGATTTATGCTAGAAACGCATACGTTATGGTGTACCTTATTTTAGCAATTTTCGAATTTCCCCCGAAAATAACTCTCCTTAGTGTCTTGATAAACCCGAATTTTTTTTTAAATCTTTTACTCGACGGGAAAGCGTGGCGACTTGAGCTCTAAGTTCCGAAAATTGTCATAAGAGAAAAAAAATCGGAAATTCTTTTTTTGCGGAAAATGTGGTTTCGTATCGGAAATTATCCGTAGATGACGAATCTGAAGTCCGTTTTTTTATAACTGGTGCAGTTTTTTAGCTAGAGATTAAAATACAAGGGAAACTGAGGACTTGGTATGTTTTGTCACTTTACCACGTTTTTTAGCCATATTTTGGCTTCTAGCTCAAAAACCGGACCAGATATAGAAAAACGGACTTCAGATTCGTGATCTACGGAAAATTTCCGATAATTAACCAAATTTTTCGTCAAAAAAAAAATGTCGATTCTTTTTCTCCTAAGGCAATTTTCGAAACTTTAAGCTCAGGTCGCCACGCTTTCCCATGGAGTAATGAAAAAAAATTCGGGTTTATCAGTACACCAAAGGGAACCATTTTTTGGGCTAAGGGATTCGAAATTCGAAAATCGCCAAAATAAGGGACACCCTAGCATATGTACTTCCTATTTAGTAAAAAAAATTTCATATCTTCGGAGATAGAAAAAAAAAATTCTTTCCTACATTTTTTCAAACTGCAATTCGAGTTGGTGGCAGAATTCGATTTGAAAGAAAAAGAGTCGGATCATAAAACGATTGTACAGATATCGGTGACATGTCTGAGTGTAAAAAAAAAGGTCGCAACCGGTTTTTGTCACGCGGAGGCAATACCGTAATGAAATGCAGATGGGAATTTTTTTCACCCTCCCTTCCCTTTCTTATTGATGGAAATCTTATGAAGTGGATCAATTTATAATAATATTTTGTCGTTTTGAAAAAGTAATACGCGAATCCTAAATCTTTTTTTTTTTTTTTCTACAATTTTTTTTTGATATAATTTTTTTGAAACAGAAATCCAAAAAAGGTTTTCGTTTGATGAAATTTATTCCTTTGTACAATTTATTCACTCGGACAACGGATTTCCGTTATAGATTTGGTATCCAGAATTTTTTTTTTTCTTCCCCTTTTAAAAGATTTTTAGATAAAAGTTATTATTAAGGGATAATTTGTATGTCGAACATGTAAAATACAAAAGCGCGATTTTTTTATTTTTTCCCCGAATGCTAAAAACGGATTTTTGCTTCTTTTTTTTTTTTTTATTATTTTCTTGCGTTCATTCACGTTGCCGAACAAAAATGAAAAAAATTCTTTCCTCCTTCCGATTCCTTTTTTTTTTTTTTTTTTTTTTTTATATTGCAGTTCTCTCCTTTCGGCGGTCAATTCCCATTTCAGTTTGAGGTTTGCTTACGGAATTTCAACGAGTTAAAAACAGTTACTTCTTTTGCACGGTCGAAGAAGCTAAAAAGACGAATGCCTTTCGGGTGGATTTTCGGGTGCGCGGCAAAATCCTAATTAAATTTTCCACCCAAATAAAAATCATGAGAATCCGAAAAATGCGAAAATTGAAAAAAAAAAAAAAAAAATGAAAAATGTTGAAATCACGTAATCTCACGATAAATCATAAGAAACTGCCAAAACGAATTAAACGTCACAGCGGCTTTCATCCGATTCGGGCGAAATTAGGTTGTTTCAGATTTTTTTTTTGATTTCTTTATTTCTTTAGGTGCATTCGGAATCCAGGATCTTGTCTTTTTGATTCTGGCCCGGCGCGCCACGACCCCGGCGGTGCAATCGATACCAGCACCCCATGGAGCGGACTTGACCCCACTTTTCCGTTTTCTATTCTCTACGGGATCACTAATACTATTTCTCTCTTTTTTTTTTTTTTTTTTTTTATTTCCTTTTTTAAAAAAAAAAAAGAAATATATACTTAAATTCCCCGAAAGTAGATAATCGATTTTCGTCTGGGTTTCTTTACACGAATTCCGAAAGTTCGCGTTTATTCCTTATTCTTCTTCTTCTTCTTGTTCCTCTTTCCTTCCCTGATTCTTAACTATTCAATGACTCACGATAATTGGATTTTCATTCTTTACCTTTTGAATTACATTATAGGAATGACAATCGAGTTTCCACTTAAGAAGTTATTTTAAAACTTGCGGACTAAGTTAAAGGAAAAAACTTTGCCAAACTTATGATACGGATTTCTGGTTCGATAAGATTCGAATAAAATTATAAAAAAAAAAATTTTTTTTTCCTTTTTTCCACGGATGCTCATTTTAGATGGATAAGATAAAAAAATGAAATGCGAGCCTCTTTGACGAAAGCTCACGAAAAACTGAAACTACTATTGTTTATGGATCTCGGGCTGATGCATGTTTCGTTTGAAAATAAATGGATGAGGTGAAACTAGCCCCACGCAGAAATGCTACAATTTTCTCAAGCCCAAGTAGTTTCATGTTTTGATGTTTAGAACGTGGTATGTTCTCAATTACCCATAAAAACTTTGAAGCAACTTTTTAATGCACTGGCTCGCCATGTACTGCATGTTGTCGAGCAGGGGTTTGAAGCCGGTAAAAATTGGTTGGAACCGACGCCGGCATCGGCATCGAAATACCTAAAGTGCTGGAACGCCGGTAAATGGCAAAGTTTTTGCCGCTGGTGCTGGTGCCGGAGCTGATTTTAGCATCTGTGCCAGCACACAGCGATCCGGAAAAAAAATATGTGACCGAAACTCATTCCCCAAGTCTGTGTGAAACTTAGAAAGAAAATGAAGGTGTCAAAAGCTTCGATATTTTGTCCAATTAAAAACATGCTGCCCGCGCCCCAAAATTCAAAATGGCGGACATAATACGGAAACCAAAATTTTAAATTATCAATGTTGATTTTTAATTTCGTGAATATTTATTTTTAGAAATTTTTAGATTGTGGCTCCTGATTTCATATCTGGAACAATTATTTTGAAATTCAAGATGGGGGACTTAGTATGGCGACCAGTGTAAAAAAAAGTTAAAGTTGTTAAATTTTCATGAAAATCTGTACTAAGGGGTTTTCGAGTTCGCTGATCTCGAATTCATAACCCGCTTTTCTGAATTTCGAACGTACAACGAGTAAATGAATTTTGTTTGATTTATTGAGTCCTTTAAAAAATTTTTAGAAAACTATTAGCGGATTCGAGATCAGCGACCTCGAAAACCACTTAGTACAAATTTTCATGAAAATTTAACAACTTTAACTTTTTATTACATTTGTCGCCATACTAAGTCCGCCATCTTGAATTCCAAAGTAATCGTTCCAGATATGAAATTAGCAGCCACGAAAATACCTAAAATTAAATATTCATGAAATTTCATTCATAATTAAAAATTTTGGCTTCCATATTCTGCCCGCCATTTTGAATTTCGGGACACGGGCAGCAGGTTTTTTATTGCACAAAATATCGAAGCTTTTGACACCTTCATCTTCTTTTTAAGCTTCACACATACTAGGAGATGAATTTTGTCCATTTTTTTTTTTTTTTTTTTTTTAACTTTAAAAAGAAAATTTCTGCAGTAACCACCGCTTATTGTAGTGCTGGTTGATACAATCGGCCGCTTAATATGATCAAAACTCGTGACCTATCGCAATTATATTCAGCATTGCCATCGGGTCATAATTACAAGACTGGTGCCAACATCGGCACTGGCATCAAGTTTTAAATAAATTGTCCAGCACTGGCACCAGCTTCGGCACCGACCTGAGTTTTTAGCCAACCGCGGCTGGAATCTGGCGGACCTCCACGGACCCTGAAAAAGAGTGAGAGAGATTAGTAAGACCATGAAAAAATTTCACGGTTCAACCCAGAGCTCTAGATTATGATTCCGAAACAATAGAAGTTTCATTTAAAAAAATATTATTTAAACTTTAATAACGTTAAAAAAAAAAAAGAAAAAAAAAAAAGAAAATTAAATTAACGGGCGTAATATTCAAGCATCGGTTCTTGCTTCAACGCTTTTGATATGTATCAAAGCAAAGTGTAAAACTTTGTAATCGCAATAAAGTTGAACTTTTTCATTCTATGAGAATTTTTTTCCCCCTCGTTGTCCATGGAATCAGGTTCAAAGGCTCAAAATTTTTGAGTCATATCTTTTTTAATACAGAAAAAAAAATTAATTAAGCTACAAATCGTTAAAACATGAATCGCCGACCCAGATATTTTGAGAAGTATAACAATTTTTTTTTTTTTTAACACCCTTCAACCCTTTCTAGGAGAAATACAAATATTTGAGGTACATAAATTTCGAGCGATAATGTAAGCGTCATTATGAAATTCTCCACCTCTTTTTTTTTTTTTTTTTTTCCCTTAGCAAAGTTGTATCGTTAAACTGGGGTATACTTTTCTGATTTCAATCTTTTGTAATACTCGGTTTTTAGCGCCACATAATTGCTATGATATTTAAGAATTCATGAACGCTGGCAGGTTACTTCAAGCTAAGGACGGAAAGCCGCTTTGTTTTGAGAATGAAGTGGATCAGTTGGTCCTGTTCTGGTTCTGCTACAAATGAGGCGGCCATACCTTCAGTGAAACAGACAGTCCAAGTCCATTTTTACTGCTCTAATATTTTTCATTTGCTTTCTCTCTCTTATCGTTTCGCTATTTGTCTTTTCATACTTTCGCTCTTTCCCTCATTTTTCACATTTTTTTTTTCGTCCATGCTTTCACCATTTTTTATTTTTTGATGTTGATGAGCTAAAGCTATGAATTTTTCCTCCAGAGCATTTTTTTTTTACATCCCCCCATAATCAAATTTCCCTCCGTTAGTCAAACACCTCAAGCAAACTTTCCTTGGGTTATTACTCGCGATAACACAATTCTTAGTCACGTTGCTTGTAAATGAGTAACCTTAAAAAAAAAAAAAATCCCTACAAAAAAATGGGGATTGAGCACCAACTTTATTCCCTCGATCTTTTTTTTTTCTGAATGTAAAACCATATCATTCTTGTTCCTATTTTTACCCCCAAGTCTTTTTCGTTTTTTTTTTCCCCGTTGAAAAAAAAGAGAAAATTTACACAACTTTTCAATCCCGTCACGTCTTAAAAAAAAGTTTTTATTTTACTGTTTTGTTGAGTGTGGCGGGTGTTTGAACGTCTGTCTTTTACGATGTTTTCTTGCCACGTTCCCCGCAAAAGAGAAGCACAGAGAACTTCATAAAAAAATCCTTCAAAACTCCCTTAGGCTTCAGTTTTTTTTTTTTTTTTTTTTTTTTTTTTTTTTTTTTTTTTTTTTTTGAGATAATGCAGAATGTATTGCTACACATTGCGCAGAAAATGTTCCATGAGTAGATTTTGAATATCTACCCCGATCGGATTTTTTTAAAAATATTTTTTTATAATAAAACAAAAGAACGGAGATAATACCCGGATTTAGAAACTTCTTGTCGGTTTGGTTACTTTTTAAGCTCTCTCTTTCTCTCTCCCAGAAACAAAAAATATTGTTGTGCTTCCAAAAAAAAAAAAAAAAATTGTCTAGAAAATATATTTCTCAAACGAGACTAATACTAATTAAAGCCCCGTGCTGCTTGATGTGCCCTTTTTTATCTCCCGACTTCTTTTTTCGGATCTCGGTTAAGCTCGCGTCATTCTTTTTACCTTTTTTTTTTATTTTCTTCTTTTTATTGGGTTATCACCCTGTTTGTCTTATATTTCAACGGGGATTGATTGATTGCAATCTTTTCATTGAATTTTCCTCATCGAGGAAAAACAATTTACGAGCTTACAAATAGCCCCAATTACTGTCAGCTTCCTTTTTTTTGAACATCGGTTTCAAAAAAAAAAAAAAAAAAAAAAAAACGGGAGGGAAAAAGTCGAAGCGTTTGAATGGTTTATTTCTGAAACTGAGGTTTTGGATGTTGCTTTGGAAAAATAAACAGTTGTCTTTTTTTTTTTTTTTTTTTTTTTTCACCCTCTATCCTGAGCACAAAAAAGAAGTTAAGGACGTTTGGGAAAATGGAAAGATGTTAGACAACCATTTGTTCGGTCGGAGAAAAAAAAAAAAGTCAAGTATTTTATTTCTTTTTTAAGAAATTTTTCGCACATTCGAGAAGCTCTTTTTTTAAAGTAAGCAATATCGAATGACTGTCGTTTAAAAACGACTTTTTAGAAAATGGCGTTGTTTAAATCATTTCCTTGGAAGAAAGGAGGGGTAGGAGATGATGAAAATTCTTTAAAGTCTCCATTAAAACTTATTATAGGGTAATTAACCGTAATTGATTGAAAGCCCGACGAGCGATGGGCTTTCTTGATGTTTTTCGATGGTTTCTGAAAGGGAAATTTCGACTTGGATCCCCCCTCCCCTCATCGAAAATTTTTGTCTATTGTTTTTATTATTGCATTCGCGTGAGGCGCCGTCATGCCAAAATATCTTTACTCTTTCGTGCTTTCGCTTAATGTAAGCAAAAAAGATTTTCCTCTTTTTTTTTTTTTTTTTTTTTTTTTTGTACTAAAAAAAGAAAAACCCAGCAAATAGATTGATGGATTTACTCTGTTTACTCATATCTTTTCTTTTGTCGTAAATTAATCGACCTTTAGGCAAGGTCGTCTGGATAGCTCGAGTAACGTGATAGTGACATCATGTTCAAATGTGATGTCATGGAATAAATATCGATGAATGATCGAATGATGATAATGATGATGATGATGATGATGATGATGATGATGATGAAAATGAAAATGCTCCTTAATTTTTTTTTTTAATGGAAGAAAAAAAAAGAAAGGAAAGAAAACACTCGAGTTACATTTTTAAACGATTCAGTTTCCCTCAAGAGTAACGCATTTTTAAAGAGCTTTGTCCAACCGATACTTGTAAAAAAAAAAAAAAAAAAAAAAAAAGTCTCTCGTGTTTTTTAGAGAGTTGGATCGTGCTTGATTGATTTTTTCCCAACCGGTTCGTTTGATCGAGTTTCGTCGTCGTTGTCGTCTGATAAGAATAATGTTTTTTTTTTTTTTTTTTCTTTGCTTTTTTACGTCATTGTTAACAAATTTCATTGATTCGAGGATTGTCGAGGAGAAATATTTTTTTAAAAAAATCCTTCTGATTTTCTGCCGCTCTTTTTTTTTTCTTTTTGACGTAATTGCTTTGTCGTCTGCTCTTTTTTCTGTCGGTTCTTTCTCTCGGTTGCTTTTCCTTCTTTTTTGCATTGTTCGTTGTTTTGCGTCGCTTTTTTTTCCTGTTCTATCGTGTTTAGACATGTAGGGTTTTGGCATATCTGTTTCGTTTCCTAGGTCTGCAACTATATCTGCATCTGTCTTGGGCCGTCAAGCTAGAACATGTTGCAGCATAGATACATGTTGGCAACCAAGGCCAGTAGCCAGAATGAAGAGCCAGGGGGGCAGTTGGGCTTGCTAAGGGGGACGATAGGCCTTTATTCCCTATACCTGTCCTGTTTAGTCAATTTAATCCAGGGGGGCGTTGCCCCGCCCCCCCCTTGGCTACGGGCCCCATTGGCAACATGTTGAGCAATATTTTTAAATTTTTATTTTTAATTTTTCAGTGTTGCGCAACATTTTTTTACGCTTTAACAGATTGGCAACATGTTTTTACGCTTTAACATGTTGGCAACATGTTTTTAACGCTGCAACAAGTTGATCAACATGTCTAGCTTGAAACCACGAGCTTATCTATGACGGTTTTGCCTGTTGTGACACCTTTTCGTAGTGTCGTCGCCTTCCTTGCAAACCCTTGGAAACCTAATAGGGTTTCCCGTTACTGCGGGGTCTTGCCATACGGCCAATTTCAGAGCGTATTAGACCGCGTAGTTCATATTCAGACGAATTTTCATTCGAATTTTTTGCCCTCTTCTTGATTATTCTTGTCGTTCTTCCGCACACCCTTTTTTTTTTGTCGTACTCTACTTCATATTCGGCTAGCCGTTCTGCCGCCAAAATGATTGAAAATGGAGGGTTTTTACTGTTTTTAAAAGTCACGTGACGAAAAACCCTATACATTTATGTTGGCATATATGTTTACCTTTTTACCGCATGACGTTACGTTTTAGCCACATGATTTTTAATTACTGTAACCAGAACAGACTATCTCCGATCACATTTATGGGTAGTGATAAGTCAGTTGACCTCCTGCGCATGGATTTTACTCTTTAACTTTTTGGTTGATTCTGACTTGGTTGCATTAATTCTTTCCCTTGTTGCCCTAGTTCCATCCGCTTTTAGCTCAATGTGCTAGATGCCCATGCTAGATGGGCTAGATGCTGGATGCCCAGAATGCTGGATTTAAAAACTGGTGACCTTGTCCGAAGGTTAGTCGGTATGCCGGAAAAGCAGATCATCTAGAATTTTCCTACTCTGAGTAAATAGTTGTCGGGACGACAAATAGCCCATCTATCTCCGCCTGGTCAAGGGAATGGGAAACAGTCCGCAAAAGAAATAATTTGGATGGTTAGGATCAGCCGAACTCGGAAAAATTGAATGTCTTGAACAAGTTTTGTCTTTCAACAAAATCCGAATGTTTCATAACAAAACAAAAATGCTTCATGGCAACGGACAGGCTGTTTCTTAACAAGATATTTTTCCGCTTAAAAAACGAAAAAATTCATTTCCCGCCCTCGTTATGAAAAATACCTTACAAATCCGGCATGCGGGTGGCTTGCAGGCCTCGACTGGTTACAGCCCACCCACTCTCGGCCTGCAATACGCCACCTGCATACCTGATATGTAATATACTATTTATCCCTAGGCAAAGTCTCATTGATTATCGTTTGAATTACCAATAAAAAAGCACTGTTCTTACCACCAAAGTACTGACAATCGATCGTTTTTTACTGCTAATTCGGACTTATCACTGATATTCAATACTTAGGACTTTGAATGGGGATTCGCATGATTTTTAGGAAAATGTCTTGTTACGAGGAAATTTTTGTTTTTGATTAGCCATTTTCTTTGCAATACTGACTTCCCTGGCCTGTCGGATCCTAACGAAAATATTTCCCTGTCCTCAAGGTGTTTTAGGATTATCATTAGCTAAAAAATGACCTAAAGTAAGTCTTCTGTTGCTTTAGCAACGTCTGCCAAGCTTGTGATCTGCAGACCAGACTAAAACGCGTTTTAGAGTCAGACTTCCGCACATTTCAGTGTGACCTGAATGAAGCAGGCAGACTATATCCTGAAACGCCACCACACCCTTTCCGGGTTACGGAAAGAGAAAAGGTCTTACTTTATTCTTTCTTTTTCTGTCCCAACTTCCCCGCTTTGTTCCTCACTGGATTGCTCTTTCACTTTATGTCACTTGTGTTCATTCTGCCCCGTCTCACTCTGACTCTTTCTCATTCTTCCAGTTCTCATTCAATATTAACGACCTCTCCTCTTTTGAGTCCCTTTAAGAGTTATGATACAAAACTCGGGAATGTCTATTATACTCACATCTTTTTTTTTTTTTTACAAAAAAAAGAAAAAACGAATAACGCTGACTAAGGCCTTTTCCCGAGAGCCTGCCCTTAATTGCGTATATTGTTCTAGACGGAAACAAAGGATTTCGGGATCGCTGCATTTTGACTGTTGTATAATTTGTCGACTTGGAAAATGCGATGGGATTCGGTCAACCGTGACCTTAGAGGAACGTGTCAAGTGGTAAACCGACTCCCGTGGCTTTGTTGTTGTGTGTGTCATCTTATGCAAAAGGCGTTAAGTGCTCCCTACATTCACATCACAAGAAGTTTGTTTTAAAATAATTAAGAGAAAATCCCCGGGAACTTTTCAAAAACAAAAGCACGCATAAACTTTTATATGTACACCCGCAAAAGCTGGAAAATTCCAGGAAAAAGCTCCCATCTCCGTTACAGTCTTTAACCACAGGAGTGATAAATCCACCACCAAAAGGGTAAAAGACGAACGCATGAAGATGTGGCGTTATGAGGGAAATTTTTCAAGCTTGTACGGTTTAAAGGAACAAATTGATTGCTGGAATTTTTCTCGGAGCCTGACCTCCTGCTGCAACTTGATTTAATAAGGTTCGGATTCTCTGGTTTCCTTTTCAATAGAAAATAAAAATTATTTTTAAACCTTTTTAGTTAGCTAAAGGCGTGGACACAGGTACGGCACCGTAAGAAGAAGAAGTTAGCTAAAAAGTGAATTATTTGTCCTCCCGTCACGTTTTGTTTTGTTAGCATTTTCTCATTAAGGATGCAGCAAAAAAATTTTTTTTTGTTGTGAAATCGTGTTTTGGAACGTAAAGAACGATATCCCTTTTTCGAGAGAAAATGAATTACTTTTTAACCTTCTTTTATTACCAAAAAGTGCAATATTTGTCCTTCCCCGTCACGTTTTCTTTTGTTAGCATTTTCTCATTAAGGATGCAAGGAAAAAAAATACTTTTGTTGTGAATTCGAGTTTTGGAAGGTAAAGAACGATATCCTTTTTTTGAGAAAAAATGAATTACTTTTTAACCTTTTTTATTACCAAAAAGTGCGATATTTGTCCTTTCCCGTCACGTTAAATAAAGACTTGATACAAAAAAAGTTGATTTCATTTTCTTTTTCTCAGTTTCTTTTCAAGTGCATCTTCCAACAATTTACTTGATCGAGATTTTCTTCTTCGAAGTTTATGGAAAAGAAAAACATTGGCGCCTTTCGTCATCGGATTTTCGTATCACTAAAACATTCGAATAATATTTCAATTTTGATTTTTAATTTGAAATGGAAATTTAAATTCCCGACGATATTAAGTATCAATCGTTCAGATCAGGAAATAAACAATATGTCAGATCAAAAGCTGAACTTCCTGCGCGAATACAAATTGATTAACTTTAAACCCGAAAACAAAACGAAATGAAATGAGGGATACCTTTCACAATGTTAGGGGAACAAAATATCGATTTCGCCTCTTTGCACTTTCCTCGGCGTTCTTTATTGTTTATCAATTAACAGATCGTTTCTCTCCTGACGATATTTTTCCTGCGGCAGGTGTTGCTAAAGTATCTTTATAAAAAAAAAAAAAAAAATTAACCGAATGGAAAACGACAGTTTTTCAACAGGAGCGATGATATTTCCTTCCGGAAAATTTTTAAAATTAAAAATAAAAATATAGAAAAAAAAAAGGTTTTTTAATTTTGATAAATGATCCTCGAAAGAAAAGTGAGAACATTTTTTTACGAAAATTTACGGAAAAGAAAAAAATTGTTTACGTCGAGACCTCCCCGAGATATCTGGCTTCTGCAAACAAAGGATTGGATACACCTTATTGGACAAGAGCCAAAAAAATTTTTTTCTTAAAAAGATTACGAGTTTCCACCAAGTCCGAGAAAAAAAAAGAAGTGAAAGTCGAACAAATTTTTTTTTATTATTATTTCATGTGATGCTAAAGTAATGCTTTCAACGTCCGTTTTCTGACGCTAAGCTTGTACTTTTTAAGGTCAGTAAGAGACCCCTAAAAGTAAACATTTATGGATTAGCACTTGAAAAGTGACGTCAGAAATCAATACGGCCGCTGCCAAATAATAATGCAAATTATACGGAAGCCCAGAAGGGTCAAGTATCTGTATTTTTTTATTGTTAGTTCTGGAACAAACATTTTCTTTTCCGGAACTGAAACGTTTTGATTCATTGCTTGCTCCGGAACAGTCATTCCTTGTTCTGGGAAAGCAATGAACCAAAACTTTGCTTGTTTCGGAACAAGCAATGACTGTTCCGGAACAAACAACGTTTAATAAGTAAACGGCATTTTCCAGAGCAGACAATTTTTTATTGATTGTCTGCTCCGGAACTGACAATTTTAAATTCATCGTCTGTTTCAGAACAGGCTGAATTAAAAATGGTCTATTCCGGAACAAAAAATTTAATTGCTAAACGCTGTCAGCTCCAGAACATTGCTTGTTCCGGAACAGACAATGAATAAAAAATCGTCTGCTCCGGAACAAGCAATGTTTGTTCTGGAGCTGACAGCGTTTAATAATTAAATCGTTTGTTCCGGAACAGGCAATTTACGTATTAAACTTTGTATTGTTTGTTCCGGAACAGACATTGCTTGTTCCGTAACAAATAATGATCCAAAACATGTCAGTTCCGGAAAAGACAATTGCTTTATTCAGTATCTGTTCCGGAGCAAGCAATGTTTGTTTTGGAACTGACAGTGTTTAATAATTAAATCATTTGTTCCAGGCAATTTACGTATTAAATGTTGTTTGTTCCGGAACAGACATTGCTTGTGCCGGAAAAAGCAATGAGCCAAAACGTCAGTTCCGGAGCAGACAATGTTTGTTCCGGAACAGGCAACTTACTTATTAAACTTTGTTTGTTCCGGAACAGACATTGCTTGTTTCGTAACAAATAATGATCCAAAACATGTCAGTTCCGGAAAAGACAATTGTTTTATTCAATATCTGTTCCGGAGCAAGCAATGTTTTTTTTGGAACGGACAGTGTTTAATAATTAAATCGTTTGTTCCGGAACAGGCAATTTAAGTATTAAACGTTGTTTGTTCCGGAACAGACATTGCTTGTGCCGGAAAAAGCAATGAGCCAAAACGTCAGTTCCGGAGCAGACAATGTTTGTTCCGGAACAAGCAATAAACCAAGACATATCAGTTCCGGAAAAGACAAATGTTTGTTCCGGAACAAACCAGAAAAAAAACATTGATACTTGACCCTTGAGGGCTTCCGTGCAAACAACTTTTAGTGATCATTGCACTTAAAATAAAAACGATTTTTCACGGCTACGAATGTGAATCTCGACATTTTGAACCCTCGACCGTTTGCCGCCCTTCCCTTCGCTCGGCGCGGCAAAATCGGTCTTGGAGTCAAAGAGGCTCGTTTTAGATTCCAGCAGCGAAATATACTATTTTTGTTTAGTTGCAAGCGATGTTTCCCTTGTTCGCAGCTGTTAGAGAAAATGCAATAACAAGCAAACAAGGTAACTTCACGCATCGAAGACTTTCTTACCGCTTTACGGTACATAACATGTAAAGCCATGTGTGAATTTCACACGTCTTTTTAATACATTTTGAAAATGAAAATAAAATATTCATGAGGATCGCCTCCAGACGCCGAAGAAAAACAATACCGTCGGATCAGTTTTTTTTTTTTTTTTTTTTTTTCTGTCATTATTTTATTATTGCTGTCATTACTTTTTATCTTAAACTGTATCATTTGGGAAAACTATATTTTTTCGACGTGAGAAATCGTCAATCGAGATTTGAAAAAAAGAAAATCAAATTTTCGTCTGAAAAAAAAGGAGGTTGGAGAATGGTGGGGGAGGGGAAGAGAGAATGGGATGGAATAAAGGCAGCGTAGCTTCGAGCGTGACTTTCAGCTTTTTAAATTTTCCCGGAGAAAAAAAAAAATTCGCTCTTCATCAAAGACACGTTTTCGCCGAGAGTTCAATTTTAATGAAATAATACGCTGAGTGGCAAATATGGATTCTTTTGTACCGTTTTTCGGCGTAAAGAAAATAAAAAGAGTAAAAGCGGCAAATGGAAAGAGCAACGGAGGGGAAAACCCAGAAACAGAGAGCGACAAAGATTTAGAAACAACCTGCAGGTCTAATAATGTTCCAAAAAACGATTTTCATCCGCCACTTGACCGGTGCAATTTTTTATATTGATTTCTTATAGGAAATCAATAGAAAAAATGGAAATCAATTTTAAAGGGGGTTTTTAAACGGGCCCTTTGAATGTGCCGAGATATTGAAGGAAAAATATCCGGAAAAAAATATGACCGAATATTTTTTTTTTTCTCTTCGCGTAAATCTCGTTTTATATTTTACTGCTAATGAAAGAAGTTTCGAGTCTCAGAACATTAATTTTCTTTTACAAACCTGAAATCCTTGTCAGCCCTTATGATATTTATTGCCAATTCCCTGATTCCATGGAAAATGAAAAAGAAAAGGTTTTTGAATGAGAATGAATGGGTTCTTAAAGCGTTCTGAAGCTCCTTTATATAAGTAGACATCTAAATAAGATTTGTATATTGATGATTCTTAATGAATGAAATAATCGGGTTTTCATCGAATTATTACTAAATAATTTCCCGAGTAAAGACAATCGGGGAGGGTTTCAACAACCAAATCTTTGAATGGGATTTTCCGTATAACAACCCTTAATTAAAAAATAAAGTTTTTAAAAAGAACGTTTCTTTCATTCATAATTTAGATTTTTAAAGTTGAAAAAAAAAAAGTCTGCTGTTGACCTTTTGATGAGAAATGTCCCTTCCGTCAGGACTTTTCCTTCGCGCTTCACGGAACTTTTCATAAAAGTGGTAGATGGATGGAACTCAACGACGTGAATGAGCATGGATCGCTTATTACTACGTCACATGGAGATGTTTTCATTCATATTTTAGTTGGGGAATCTCCGCCGCTTCTTTTTTTTATTTTTTTATTATTCCTTTTTCAGTCATAAAAACGTTATTTTTTGTTTCTTTTAATTTTAGATGGAATACTAGGCACTTGTGAGTCAAGTCGGGTCCTTGTAAAATAAAAATTAAATTCACCCGTTAAGTAAATTGATCTTAGTTAAAAATTAATTTAAGGCTTTTCCTTTTTTTAGTAAGGGGTAATTCTTTAAAAAAAAAAACGTACCGTGACGGGGAAGGACAAAAATTGCACTTTTTGGTTTTAAAAAAAGTTTGAAAAGAAATTAATCTCTCAAAAAAAGGGACATTGTTCATTACCTTCAGAAACTCGAATTCACAACAAAAAAAATTTTTTTTCGCTGCATCCTTAATGAGAAGCTGCTAACAAAACAAAACGTGACGGAAAGACAAATAATTCACTTTTTAGCTAATTAAAAAGGTTTAAAAATAATATTTATTTTCTTTTTAAAAAGGATATCATTATTTACCTTCTGAAACACAAATCCACTGTAAAACAATTTTTTTTTCAGAGTTGTTTGATATAATATTAAGCAATATTGCCAAAACATAAAAGTGTACCTTTTTTCAAGAACTACCCAGTAATTATAGATTTATTTATTTATTTATTTATGAATAAATATATAAATATATAAATCGCATAACAGCAAAAATCACATTTACTATTTTTATATGCTACCGTAGAATGGGGTGAAGTTGGAAGGAAATTCAAAAAAAAAAAAAAATTTAAGTTTATTTTTGGCACTAAAAATAAAATTTTTTGATTTCGTTAAGTAGATATTGTTTTTGAGATACCGTATGAGGGCGTTACTTTGTACTCGACCGGGTAACTTTGGGCACTTTGATTTTGCCTTAAATTCTTGAAAATAGAACAAGGAAAAGCCCAAACAACGATTGCATTTCATAAAGTGAAGCTTCTTGAATATTATTTAGTAAAATGGTCCTTTCAATTAGCTTCGTTATAAAAATATTCGATTTTCAAAATAATGCGAGACGGGAAAAAACTTCAAAGTTCGGAATACTAAGGTCCCTCCAACGGTATCTGAAAGCCGTATTCAGGTTCAAACACGTTCGGCACTTGCCCAACATCATCCTTTAACTACCCAAAAAATGTCTCTCCAAATGTATTTTGCCGAGAGCAGAAAAACAAGAATTAACAAAAAAATGTTTGTAAACACTCCGTAAACGCCATGTTAATCAGCCATTTTATTCATCCAAACACATTTTATTTTGGTTTCAAAGAATTTATTTTTCTGGATCATTTTCTCTTCTTAAAATTATTTAACGGCATAAAAATTGTTTATTTATTAACGGTAATGTGTTTTGAGAATATTTTTTCGGCCTTTTAATTACGGAGTTACGGATGCAGAAACAAAAATGTCCAAAGTTACCCCACTTTCAGATTGTCGAGGACGTTCGGAAAATTGAGTCATAGATTGACTTAGAAGAAGTATAACCATTACAAGAGGGTATCATTTGAAAGCTGAAGGATCTCCCTTCATGTTTGTGAAGACAGATTGAAAATCGCATCAGTATTTTAGAAATAATAACAAAAAAAAGTGAAAAAGTGTACAAAGTAAGCCCTCGGTACGGTACTTAAGTAAAAAAATTTATTTTTAGTGCCTAAAATAAACCTAGAATTTTTTTGAAATTTCCTTTCAACTTCACCCCATTCTACGGTAGGTTTATTTAAAAAATATGTTCAGTACAAAATGTGTCTGTTGTCTATTACCCACTTATTAAAAAAAAAGAAAACTCTTAAATTAATTTTTAACTAAGATCAATTTACTTAACGGGTGGATTTGTTTTCTATTTTACAAGCACCTGATTTGACTCACAAATGCCTGGTATTCCACCTTAAGCTGCCCTCGAAAAAGAAAAACAAATGCTTGCCATATTTATATACATATATGTAAAATAACATAAAACGTGTTATTTGAAACTAAAAAAATCGCCTTAAAAAAATGGCTAGTCTTTTTTAAAGCTTCGTTTAAAAAAAATTGTGAAATTTTTTCTTAAATTTCTTGTTTTTAGAATTTTTCACGAGCTAAACACAAAAACCCTTTTAAATTTAGAATAAAAGCGAAAAACTGGAAAATCAGGCAATTTCTTTCATTGATTTTCTTTTATTGTTTTGCTTTTCTAAGAGCCCTCTTTTTCCCACTTACTCTCTCTTCTTTTTTTTTTATTCCTTCTCTTTCATGATTTTGTGACACCTACTTGGTATTTCATTCACTTGTTGAAGGTCCTTGGCGTGATGAGGAATGAGATCTTAATAAAATGCTTTTCACTATCACGCCATGTTTTTCGTTTTTTTTTTTTTTTTTTTTTTTTTTCTCCCTCGAAAATGACATGCAAATTATTTTGTCGCGTCCTTCGGGTAGCAACTTAGCTCCCTGTTGTAAAGGAGAATGCGATACCTTGGAATTAAGAACAGGAGCCGAGCCGGATGGGGAAGGGGGAGCGTTTTTATCGATTTTGGAAACTATTCTCGGGAGGATGTGTTGGACCCATTCCAAAGTTATGGATAGATGGCCCCTATAAAATTCCTCCCATTCGAGATGTGTTAAGACGAATATTCCCCGTCGTGATCTCTTTTTATTTTCAAGGGTGGACGATAAAAGAAAAAGATATAGCCTTTCGTTTTCTTGGTTTTTTTTTTTTTTTGCTGCTTCCGAAGAAGTTTTTCAAGAATCTTGATACTAATTCATCATATAGACGTCATAGAAATAATCCACTGTCCTTCCTATCGGTAATTAATACGTCAGTGTTGATGAATTACTCCGTCTCAACACAATTAGCGACGTTACGTTTGATGTATCAGTTTTGGAAAATTTCAGGAGGGGGAGGGGAAGAAAAAAAAAATAAAGGATGTACCTTTTGAAGTTGGAAAGACATTATCTCTAACTTTGGTTTTTTTTTTTCTGTTTTCAGAGGTGAAGCAGGAACTAGAAGATCTAATGGCTGATATTAAAAAAACTGCCAATAAAGTCCGTGCCAAATTGAAGGTAATAGAACAAAACATCGAGCAAGAAGAACACACGAACAGGTCTTCGGCGGATTTGCGGATACGAAAAACACAACATTCAACGTTGTCACGGAAGTTCGTCGAAGTCATGACCGAGTATAATCGAACTCAAACAGATTATAGGGAGAGGTGTAAGGGCAGAATACAGCGGCAGTTAGAAATAAGTAAGTGTTTGATTTTAAGTTTTGATGCAACATTTTGAACAAGTAAGGAGGGGCGGGGGTGGGAGAATATATCAGTTAAAGCTTTTTAAGGGATTTTGCTCTCGGAAGCGGTTCATTTGGTAGAGGATAGAGAAACCTCCAACAAACAACAAAACAAGCCACTTCCTGAGGTGCCAATAATGGTGGACTATGAGACAAGATAACAAGAACGAGACATGTCCTCGGTATAATTTCTTTGGTTTGTTTGCGTAAACGAACTGTTATGTAAGCGGTACAAACAAGTGAAAAATACAAGACTCTTGTTCAAGTTCTGATATACCATGGGGTCCTATTACAAGGGACGTCCGTAGCGCAGTGGTAGAGTCTCCGACTTCGAACCGAATGACCGGAGTCGGTCTGGGTTCAAGTCTAGGATATGACTCTGATTTTTTCATTACCGTTCACCACTGTATACAACAAGCGTACAAGTGAATAATAGACGCAAGTCCCCACACGGTTCGGATTCTGCGACTAAATAAAGGAGGTCCCGCTCAGTGCAAGCAAAAGCCAGCGTGAGTGAACCTGTCGTCAAACTGGCCATTGACACATTTATAGGTTTAAAGCCTAGGAAATATCCTCATATTGTACGTCCTCACTTCTATACAGTACATTGTAAGGGAATCGGGTATACGGCTTCAAGCTGTGGTAGTCACGTACTACGCCCCGTGAAGATGATGACCGGGTGCCATTACCCCTGTTTGCGAGTAATAGGCTGAGAAGGCGGAAGGACTAATTTAAAGATTAAACGGTAGAGATTTAGTCTCACCGAGAGAATGTTCGAGCCTTCCTCTAGTTTTATTCTACCTATATTTATGTTCCGCTTGAACATTTTAGTTCCAAACCATTTTTTCAATCCTGGTATTTCGGGATTATAAAATTTCCCATCCCGAAAACCCAGAATTTGATCAAAACGTTTATTGTAATTTTTTTTCATTAATTTTCGTCAGCCAAATTTATTTACTCCATACGGCCATATCGGAGCTGCCATCGTAAATTTTTCAGATCTGATTTCAAAATCCAAGTCAGCGAACTGGCCATCAACTCCCGTGAATGGCCATTTCCGGCTCAAAATTATTCAGGGACCTTACATGTCTTTACATGTACTTACATGTTAAAGGTTATGTTTCTGAAATGATGCATTTTGATTTGCTAACGCTAAGGACATGCAACGCCCCTAGAGGAGTAATTTTGCGTCGGAAATCTACATTGAATAAAATTATATCAGTTTAAGAGAAAGACTTAAACAATAAAAATAATCGATGTGGGCTTGTACCGGTAACTGTAAAAATGATGATACATTTTAAAAAAACCAGATCGCTTATTTTTGCACGCTTATTGCGAATATTATAACGAATTCATTTTTGTATTGAACCGAAATTGAAAAAAATAAAACCCTAAAGGAAAAAAGGAACTTTCTCCAAACCCGAAAGAGGTTAAACAGAGAAAGAGCAAAAAAGTTTTAATTGCCTTAACGTTGACAAAAAAAAAAAAAAAAAAAAAAAAAAAAATTTACAGTTAATTTTCAAAACTGCTTTCACGGTGATAGTATTAACATTTTTTTTTCTTCTTAAATGAAATAACAAAGTGAAAAACGCAGAAAAGGACGGCAAAGGTTATGTAGTCAGGAATGAATGAAATACGGGTTCAAAGAGACGTATAAGGAAAAAAAATGGGGGGGGGGGGGAAATTGCAACGAAATTCAGATGTAAAGTAGGGGTTTTGTTCGTATATAAAACGTAAATAAACAAGGTCCCAACAACGATACCTGAGGGAACGGAAAATTCAACGTGACCTGTCTTTTGGTAACGATTTTATCTTCGAATTAGTCGCTTTTGCAAACATTGATCCCTCCCCTCCTTACAATTCCCTTTTGAATTTGAATTCGTAGCAGAAGAAAATCGGGGGGAAGTAAGCATTACGAAATTATAGTTTAAGATTCTAGCTTGTCTTTTGAATTATAATAAGAGCTTTTCAATTTGGATCATTTCCTCGCTTTTATATGGGGGGGATGAGTGGGAACGGGAGAATTTTTCGGTCATATGCTTTCTTTTAATAAAAAAAAAATAATAATAATAATAATTGAAAAATTTGTTTATTTTTACGTTGAAAAAAAAAAATGTATACTGGCCTCCGAGGCACGTAGTAATACAACAGTTGAAATGCTCCCAAGTTCGTATTCTCGTTTATGTTGCCTCCAGTCGTTTGTGATGGCAAATTGATGTCACGTTGATTTTCACTTTATTACGTTCAATTAAAGGGACTTGCTAACCTCTGGGGTAAGGCCATTTAGATAGCGAATCCCGAAATAAGAAATTATTTGGCAATTTAGTTGCGTAATGACTTAAGAATGCATTGGCCAAGTCCATGAGGAATCCATGGGTTAGGGTTTCTATGTCTAACCCTACAAAATGTGAAGGGGGAAAAAAATCAGTTTGTTTTAGACTTAGGCCAAGTGATGAATAAGCTCTACTCCAAAATAAATGATCACACTCTGACAAAAGGAGTCTTTTTCGTGACAGGAAAACGAATTATGTTTTTATCGAAAAATTCGAATTTTTGACCAAAAAGCGAGAAAAAAAAAAGCCTTATAATTTTTAAATCATTGTTTAATTTAGCAATATAGTCCCCAAAGACGTAGCCCTACGCAGGGGTATGCCCCCATACATCAGTCTAATTTTTATTGTTTTCTTTCTTGTAAAAATGTCACAAGACGTTTTTGCTGTCCAGTTAAACGACTGGTCACTCACATGGCCAGTTTGACAACAGGTTCACTCATGCTGGCTTTTGCTTGCACTTCCTTTGTTTACCGTGTGGGGATTTACGTCTATTATTCACTTGTATACTTGTTGTATTCAGTGGTAAACGGCAGAAAAAAAAATTCAAACCGTATACTTGACTTGAACCCAGACCGACTACTCGATCACCCGGTTCGAAGTCGGAGACTCTACCGCTGTGCTACGGACGCCCCCCACTAATCAAAATCGTGATTTTAACCGCGAAACCAAGTGAACATTCCCTTCTTCGTTTATACGAGTTACGACGTCGTTGAGTCGACATTTAATCTTCCAGTCGGTTAAAACGGTCACCATCACTGATTGGCTGCATGTCAGGAAAAAAGCAGTAAAAGCTAGTAATTTCCCCCCATTGTTTTCCAATTTAATGTCGGAAAATTTCTTGCATGACCGTTTAGCCCTTTCCTTTATTTATCTATCTATATCGGTTGACTCATAAATATTTCCGTTCGCACTATCCCTTTCCTAAATTTTCGCTAATTACTTTTTAATAATCCAAAAAAAAAAAAAAAAAAAATGGATGCTTTTGTTTTGTTCCATTTTGGTGTTTATTTCCGGAACAAACTTAAGGCGGTGTCAGCTCGAGCGCAGAGCATTTTACAAATATATCGTGTCTAGACCATGTTTCACGTCTGCTGGGAAACTGCCAAAAAAAAAACCGGGGAACGGGGGAATTTAGGAAAATTCCAGAGGGACTTGTTTTTGACTCGTTAACTTTTGGGGTTTTCGGAAGTTCCGAGCATCCAGGATAGGGAAAACTTTTTCCGCGCTCCCCAAAGGATTTATTCTGATTTTGTTAAAAAATTAATTTCCAAAATGTTTACAAGTCCTATTTATATTTTATTGTCGGTTTTTTTTTCTGCCTGTACTAATTCCTTTTTTTATTTTTTTCACAGCGGGAAGAACAACAACGAATGACGAACTCGAAGACATGTTAGAACAAGGAAATCCAGCAGTTTTTACGCAAGGAGTAAGTTTATTTTTTTTTATATAATTTTTTTTTCCAGAAGAGAAAGTGATAAAGGTTATCGATTTCTTTTAATTATAACACATTTATTTGAGGTGGCCGACCCCGAAACACCATCACGACAGCTAAAATGGGTTTTGTATCACCATCGGTTAATGGCCTTTCATTTATTTAAAGAAGCCCATTAGGAGGCAAATAAAAAAAAATAAAAATAAAAGTAAAAATACGAAAGGGTTGGAATGGAAGGGAATTTTGATTAAAAGTTTAAAAACCTTAAATCGATTAATTAACCCTCTCTCGACATCAAAAAGTCTGTTATCGTGCGTTTGAAAATGATACCCCAGAGTCCGAAAGGGAAAAGGAAAAAAAAAAAAAAAAAATACGATCGCAAACTGGGATTCACAAACCGGATGTTTGCTTCTAAACGTGAAAACGTTTCCAGTTTGCTTTTTTATTATCTTCTGTAATTGAAAAGGACGAGACATGGAAACTTATAAAAACGAAAATAAAAAAAAAAAAATAAAAATAAAAGTAAAAATACGAAAGGGTTGGAATGGAAGGGAATTTTGATTAAAAGTTTAAAAACCTTAAATCGATTAATTAACCCTCTCTCGACATCAAAAAGTCTGTTATCGTGCGTTTGAAAATGATACCCCAGAGTCCGAAAGGGAAAAGGAAAAAAAAAAAAAAAAAAAAAAAAAAAAAAAAAAAATACGATCGCAAACTGGGATTCACAAACCGGATGTTTGCTTCTAAACGTGAAAACGTTTCCAGTTTGCTTTTTTATTATCTTCTGTAATTGAAAAGGACGAGACATGGAAACTTATAAAAACGAAAATTAAAAAAAAAAATATGTTATTGAAAGCAGTGATTTTTTTTATTTTTATTTTTATTTTTATTTTTATTTTAAGGGTAGGCTTTACCGAAAGGAATGGCTGTTTTGTATGAAACTCAATTCAAGGAGAAAATGCAAAGGTTTAGGCATTCTACGAACTGCTTTGATTTTATCTTGTATTTTTAGGACAAGTTTCAACTTGTTTGAAGTAAATAATAACCCGTAAAACAAAATCACAGCTTTTCGACTGCGAATTGTTTTATTTTCAAGATGTGTGTATAATTCGGACAAGTTCAAACTTACACTTTTTAGGATACCTGAAGTTTGGTTTTTTTTTTTTTTCGGTAAATTGAGTGTTAGACAAAACTGCCATTCTCGTACGAAAATTTGATGCAAAAAGTGTATAAAATTTTTGTAAAATAATTGCAGAAAAATTATATAAAAAATGTATTATTTTTACAAAAAGTTGGACGTGCATAATTTTTTAAAAATTTATGCATATTTTTTTGAAGCACCAAAATTTGAATGTGTGTAGTTTTTATAAAATGTATGCACAATTTTTTTAAGCATAATGATCCGGATATGCATAAAAATGCATATGAAGAATGAAGATTTTGTATCTGATTTCTGTAATCCGTTATGCGTTTTATTTAACTTATTTATGCATTCTTGTTTATGTATATTTATGCATACGTATTAATAGTTATTTATAGTTATTTGTGGTTATTATGCATACTTATATGCGCATATTGA